>PVLC010032158.1:0-18348 GCA_004027655.1 Graphiurus murinus | reverse complement strand
AAAAAAAAAAAAAAAAAAAAAAAAAAAAAAAAAAAAAAAAAAAAAAAAAAAAAAAAAAAAAAAGGGGGGGGGGTAAAGGTTGGAGGGAAAAATCCCCGAAATTAAAACACCAGAAAAAAAAAAAAAAAAAAAAAAAAAAAAAAAAAAAAAATTCGCCTTATCTGACACTACTACTATGTTTGAAAATGTGAGACCCACTATGACTTTGCCCAAATCATACAGCTAAGAATGACATTGGGGCCAGAAGTATGTCGGATTCTCTGTCCAAGTGGCTTGCACATTTATTTCATCACAAATTAATGTACGTTTGTCGAAGTTTGCAACAATGCTATATAATCAACAGTCATAGTTTTGGTGATGTGCAAGAAGCATCCATCTTCAGGCTTAGTAGACTGGTGGCTGTGGTTCTTCTGAACCATGCTACCTTCTTCTTCAGGCTTTGGTTCAGAGGGCTCTGTTGCAGACCCATAGATGACTTAAGGTTTTATTTTTATGTCTTCTTTCTGGGGGCCAAACTAAAGTTGCAGCACCAGCCTGGGCCTGCTATTTCTTTCTTTCTTTTTTTTCCCCTTGCTGTAACTTTAGACTTCAAAGGCTGAGCCATCACATTATCATCTTTATCTGCATCTCATTGACCAAAGGATATAATCTGACAAAAAGTAGTGCCATTGTTTCTAGTAGAGGCAGCTCACATTCACACAGCAAAGAGCCTGGAAGGATGAGAAAGCCTGAAGATTTGAGAACAGCAACCTACCTACAGATATGTCTTGAGAGTTATTTTTCTCTATGCATATGTTTGTATTTAATATCTAAGAACAGACATAATACTTCAAAATAGTTTATTCCTAAAGAAAAATTACAAGTACTCCTTGTTATAATAAGTGCAACTTGTAAGAAAATAAGTGAAATTAAGCATAGAAACTTTTTTCTATATATACCCAGTCATCTACCAAAACTCCTGAGTTTTCCTGTGACCCTTGAAAGGTGGAAAGATGTTGCCAAAATGCTTGAGGTTGTCCCTTTTATCAGCCAACCAAGATGAGGCTTAGAGTCAGATTGAATTCAATTAAATAACATGAATATAATATGACATTTCTTACTTTTGATTTCAAGAAATAAGTTTTAATGGCTGGGAGTACTGAGCAATAAAAATGCCCTTTGAAAACACACTAGAAGCCGGGCTTGGTAGTGCATGCTTGTAATCCGAGCATTTGGGAGACTGAGACTGGAGGATCCAGGTTCACGGCCAGCCTCAGCTACCTAGTGAGGCACTCTGCAACTTAGTGAGACCCTGTTTCAAAATAAATAATAAAAAAAATTAGGGCTGGGGGTATAGCTAGGAGGTAGAATGTCCCTGAGTTCAATCCCCAGTACCACAAAAAACAACAAACAAAAAAAACCCCACTAAAGCTGAAAATGTAACTCAGTAGAGTACTTGCTTAATAGGTGTGAGGTCCTGGGTTTGATTCCCACCACTACCATAACCCACACACAAATATAATATGAATATTATATTTTCTTCTATAAACAGCAAAAGGCAAGTCAAACTATACACAGTATATCAAGTATACATATGTTTCAATAGACAGAAAACAATGTTAGAGTTTGCTAGAATAGATTATTCTATGGATAATTTTTCTTTTTTTTTTTTTTTTTTTTTGCGGTACTGGGGATTGAACTCAGGGGCATTCTACCTCCGAGCTACACCCCAGCCCTATTTTTTATTCTTTATTTTGAAACTGAGTCTCACTAAGTTGCAGAGTGCCTCACTAGGTAGCTGAGGCTGGCCGCGAACCAGGATCCTCCAATCTCAGCCTCCCGAATGCTGGGATTACAAGCATGCGCCACCACGCCCGGCTCTATGGATAATTTTTCTATAGCTAAAGATCCTCTATAATTTTTCAACGTACAGAAAAAAATATTTTTTTTTTGTACTGGGGATTGAACCCAGGAGCATTCTACCACGAAGCCACACCCCTCAGTCCTTTTTATTTTTTATTTTGAAATAGAGTCTCACAAAGTTACCATGCTCTGTCCTTGAACCTGTGATCCTCCTAAATACTGAGATTGCAGGCATACACTGCTGTACTCTGCTGCGTAGAGAAATTTGAAGCTCTTAAATTTATTTTACAAAAAAATAAAGGGATGAAACCTAATTTTTTAATGCATTTTTTTAGCACTTATCTGTGTATGTCACTACACGTTTGAGAGATTCACCTCTACTCTACAAGGCTTAGTGATTTTAGGACTTATAATCCTATAAACTTTTGTCACTATTCGTATTATAGTGAAAACTATATCAATTATTCTAACTAGTCCCAATTCTTAACTTGGTGGACTTAGTTAAATCACTTAATTCCTCTGATTCTCAGTGGTATTATCTGTAAAGCAGAAAGATTGTACTGGGAGATTCCAAGGCTTCAATCAACTTGAATTTTCTTTCATAATAATAACTTTCCTTATACTTTACTCTGCTGGTCTTTAGATAAATGACTTCATTATAATTCATGTAAAAGGAACGCTGTCATTTAAAATAGTTAAGGAGTCTCTCATCAATTAACAATTTTGGAATTCCTTGTCTTTGGAGTCATTTGAATTAAAAAATAAAATCTCAATGTTACCATGTTAAACTCACCAACAGTAAACAAAGGCAAGCTGGAGATATAGCTTAGTGGCAGAGCACTTGCTTAGCAGGCACCAGGGCCTGGGTTCAATCCCCAAAACTAAAAAAAACAAACCCAGAAAATCCACAAAAAATATTCTTTTATATTCACATTATTCAACAAGAATATGTGGCTAGCACTGATGTCCAGTGATGCCAGAGGAGGAGAAATACATAGGATAAGATCTGAAAATGATGCTGGGTGTGGTGGCGCATGCTTGTAATTTCAGTACTTGGGAGGCTGACACCAGAGGATCCGGGTTCCTGGCCAGTCTCAGCTACTTAGTGAGGCCCTCCACAACTTTGTGAGACCCTGTTTCAAAATGAAGAATAAAAAATAGGGCTGGGGGTATAGCTAAGAGGTAGAATGCCCCTGGGTTCCGTCCCCAGTGCCGCAAAAAAAAAAAAAAAAAAAAAAAAAAAAAATCTGAAAAATGTTTTAGGCGTGGCAGCATCTTTGAAATAAGCATCATTCTTTACTCTTACATATTATATTTAATTTACTAAAGCAAGAAATGTGAATGTCTTATTCATTTTTTTTTTTAAATAAATGTCCTTTTCAAGAACCATTAGAGAGCCTGGCATGGTGATGCACACTTGCAATCCCAGCATTTGGGAGGCTGAGACCGGAGAATCCGGGTTCGCGGCCAGCCTCAGCTACTTAATGAGACATTCTGCAACTTAGTGAGACACTGTTTCAAAATAAATATAGGGCTGGGGGTATAGCTCAGAGGTAGAATGCCCCTGAGTTCAATCCCCTGTACCACAAAAAAAAAAAAAAAAAAAAAAAAAAAAAAAAAAAAAAAAAGTAAAGAAGCATTAGACATACGCCAACTGCTAAGCAAAGGCCCAGAAAAATCAAAGCATCAGCATTTTTTTTTTAAATTTAGATTTTTTATATGGGAGCTGGGCGTGGTGGCACATGCTCGTAATCCTAGCATTTGGGAGGCTGAAACCAGAGGATCTGGGTTCGCAGCCAGCCTTAGCTACCTAGTGAGGCACTCCGCAACTTAGTGAGACCCTGTCTCAAAATAAAGAATAAAAAATAGGGCCAGAGGTATAGCTCAGAGGTAGAATACCCCCTGAGTTCAAACCCCAGTACGTCAAAAAAAAAAAAAATTATATGGGCTGAAAATCAGTCTAATCACTATAAATTCATAATATTAAGGCATATATTTGTATATTCACCATTATCAGTAGTAATTATTTGCAATACTTTAATGAGACTAAAATGAAGGCATTCATTTAAACTCCAAATATTTGGATTTATTCACATGATGAGGTAGAATAGAAGTAATAAAAAATATAGGCAGAAAGGAGACAGATTAGGAAGGAAAAGGAAAAATATAGTTTTAAAATCTAGAGAGTTCATAATCTCTAACTCTACCCTATGGGGTGTGTCTGGTCTCAGACTGAAGCCTCCATGGGCCCACACCCTTAATCTCATTGCCCCTCACCCCACCCAAGACTCCTGAGATCTATGAGGACTCAGTCAGGCCTCACCCAGCCACCACCCATCCTTGAAATCTGAAGAAGAGGAGGTCCAGACTTCCACTGTGCCCACCCCTTCTTGGGATTTCTACATAATGACTGAAAAGGCTGCAAAGACTCTCTTGGTCCAGATGGACTCTACTATAAAACTCCTGCCTTTGTCCCTGACTGGCATGCGTTGAAATTCTTTTCACCATGGAGGCCAAGGACCCACACAAAAGTATTATACTGACTCATGACACACAGGTTTTTGCAACAGGAAAGAAAACAGAAGTAGTAATTCAATTTTATAGCTAAAAAATACTAAAGCAGAGATATCATTGAGTTTCACAAAGTCAAGGAGTTGGCAATGTTAATTCCAGAACACAGAGAGTCTTGTGTCAGTTATCTTTCAGTTAAAGAAAATAGATACTATAATTAAAGTCAGATGGATTAATTCTCTCAGTAGACCTTTCTAACTACATTTTGTACTATCTGAAGTGAAAGAATAGCCAATAAAGTAAGTTTTCTCCTATTCCTTAAAGAAACTGCACACATAACTAACACAAAATAAATAATATTGTCGTGAGACAGCACTATACCTTCTGTGGGTCCTTGGCCTCCGTGGTGAAAAGAATTTCAACATGTGTCAGTCTGGAACAAAGGCAGGAGTTTTATTATAGAAAGTAAGGGACTAGAAGGAGAAGATAGGTGAGAGGAGATCATCCAGGCCAAGAGTCTTTGCAGCCTTTTCAGTCCTTATATAGAATTCTCTAGAAGGGGTGGGCACAGCAGAAGTCCTCTTCCTCAGGTTTCAACAATAGGTGGTGGCTGGGTGAGGTCTGACCTTATCCACAGGGATCTCTTGGAATCTCAGGTGGGGTGAGGGGCCTGGAGATTAAGGGTGTGGGCCCATTGAGGATTCTGCCTAAAACCTGGCACACCCTATAGGGTGGAGTTTAAAGATTATGAACTCTCCAGATTTAAAAACTCTATTTTTCATTTTCCTTCCCAATCTGTCTCCTTTCTGCCTAAAATTTTTATTCCTTCTATTCTACCTCATCAGTATCACTGGGGGAATACAGCCAGTCTTACTGAAGTATCTAGGAAATTTTTACATGTGAACATCAAAAAAATCATGTATTTTGTTTCCTTGGCCTACAGAAAATATGCTAAGCAGTCAATTGCAGGGAAATTTTTTATGAGTGAACAAATTATGTCACGAATATATATTTCTCTCCCCCCTCTCTATATTAAAAAGGTATATACATGGACACAAATATCTATGTTTTTAACTTATTAGCTTAAAATTTTCAATTCTTTCTTTCAGAATGTAGGGCATTGACAGGCCCCTCCCTTCCGGAAACAGGACGGGGGAGGGGGGCCTTCCTTCCGGAACAGCCTGTTTCCTTCTGGAAAAGAGAATGAGACAGCTCCCTTCCGTAAATGGGACAGGCCCCTCCCTTCCGGTAACAGGGCTCCACCAATCCCCATGCCTTCTCTGTGTTATCTTTCCCGTGTGCGCGAAAAGTTTCCCTGCCTCAGTACACCTCTATATAAGGCTGAAGGAACCCTAATCTGGGTTAGGCTCAACCCAGACCCGGATTAGTAGTAAAATCTCCTTCTTGTATATTACAGTACTCTGTGTGACGTGTACGTTCTTTGGTGGGGCACCCCGGATTTGTGCTTAACAAGAGACTCAGAAATTATGCCAATTCATACGACTTCAGTAGGGAGACAAAATTTTAATAATAGTTGTAAACTACCTCCTGATAATATTAGCAGCTACTTCTTAGATTCTATATATTGTAATCATTTTACCAAACAGGAAATGCAAATCCCCTTTCTTTGTAATTCTTCCATTAAATGTATGCACCTTCATTGTGTTAGAGACTCACTGAACACAAGCCAGCCAGAAGAGTAAGATTATGAATATGAAACATATGTATAACTTCCATCCCTTTTCATTCTTAAAAGTGCAAGAGGAATTAAGATGCTTCTAAGCAGTTCTGTCTTGAGACTCAAACAAGTAGGGCTCGGTATTTTATGGACTTTACATACCATACACACGGACACACAAAGGCACAAAGTGTTTATGTTTATTGTTTTTTAGTGTTTTTAAAAATTGCTTTATTGTGTTGCATTTACAGACACAAAGCCTACTTTTGAAAGTTTGACATCCTATTGAGTAAATGAGAATTACAAAAGAGGGAAAATTGGAAGAGGATATCATTGGGCCAGAGGGCCAGGGTTGTTTGAGAGGGCAGGTGTGCAAATTGGAGGTGAGGAACAAAGGCAGAGCCTCTGCCCTGGAAATAAACAGTATAGTGACAACATCTGTTTAAACTGGGCAATACCCAATCATCTCCAGAAAGAGAATCTAGATAGACTGGGTTTTCCAGATAAAGACTGTATTTCCTTCCTCCCCCCTCTTAGACTGGTCTAGTTTGGGTAAATGCCGTAACCTTCCTAACCTAGAGATCCTGAGAAAGATGAGAGGAGAGGGAGGGGAATATGCAAGCCCCACAGCTGCAGTGCTGAACAGAGATACCAACTTCTGCCCTGCTCTGTACAGTAATTGCTCAGGCTCCAAGGCTGTGGCCTCCTGTTTCTTTGGCTCCTAGCATACCCTCAGGCTTGAGAGGAAAGTTGGGTGTGGGCTTTTCTTAGTAATAGTCATTTTCTAGCCAGGCCTGGTGGCACAGGCTTGTAATCCCAGTACTTCTTAGGCTGAGACAGGAGGATCCAGGCTCCCGGCCAGTCTCAGCTACTTAGTGAGGCCCTCTGCAACTTTGTGAGACCCTGTTTCAACACAAAGAAAAAACATTAGGGCTGGAGATGTAGCTTGGAGGTAGAATGCCCCTGGGTTCCATTCCCAGTACCTTTAAAAAAAAAAAAAAAGTTATTTTCTAATATTCTCCTTTAGAACTAACAATAATAAACAACAAATGTAATTAAAAGTTGTGCCTAACATTTCTTTCCCACATCCTCATTTTTATCCCTTTTTACTTTTCTTTTTTTCATGATTTTATTTTTTTTTCTTTTTTTCTTTCTTTCTTTTTTTTTTTTTTTTGGTAATGGCAAGTTGATAATAATTCATGTTACACCATAAGAAAGTATTTGTAGCTGGGCACTGTGGTGCATGCCAATAATCTAAGAACATTAGAGGCTGAGACAGAAGGATCACAGGTTTGAGGATAGCCTCAGCAAATTACCGAGACTCTCAGCAACTTAGTGAGACACCATTTCAAAATAAAAAGGGCTAGGATGTGGCTCAGAGGTAGAATTTTCCTGGATTTAATACCCAGTACAAAAAAAGAAAGAAAAATAGTATTTGTATTTATAGAAATTAATGAGAAAATATAGAGAAAGATTTTCTTCTAATGATAGAAGTCTTCATTTATATGGTAGGATTGACTTGGTTTTAAGTTTCATATTTCTGAACATATTTTGGGCAGAGGAAGGAACAGGAGACAAATGCAGTTTCCCCATGAAAGAAAACATATCCAGGGCCCATGAAAGTCAAAATGCACCATGGTCTTTAACATCGTGTCCTGGTGCCTTTCATTAATACAAAGTTCACAGTCCAATACTCTTAACTGTAGCTGTGGAAATAATCTTCCCCAATAAGTTACCTGCCTGTTATTTAGCATTCTTCTTACTTCCCAGATAATGGCATTACATCATCTCATCCCAAATAAGAGAAATTAGGAAGCAGGAAATCTTTTCATGCAGATATCATCCATGCCACTCTACCCCACTCGCAGAATTATAAGGGAAAGTACTAATAGATGCAACAGAACATAGCTGAGGTCAACTCACTAAAGATGAACCCAGTGTTGAAAAACATAGATCCAAGTATTTTCTGAAAAACAAAAGGTAGATTTGATGGTATGACCTAATCTGAATTGATAGTAGGTCTTTTAATAATCTCTATATATATTCAAGTTTTCTCACTGTAGAAATAATACTATACTACATTCCATGATGCTGTCCCATATTCTTTGAGCATTATGCAGTATATGGCATATACTGAGGTATACATATTTTGTGGTAAGAATGCTTATAAATGCAGTATTCAGCTGAGCATAGTGGAGCATGCCTGTAAGTACTTGGGAGGCTGAGACAGGAGGATCGCAGGTTTGCTGCCAGCCTCAGCTACTTAGTGAGGCCCTCAGCAACTTAGTGAGACTCTTCCAAAAATACTCATGTTCATAGCAGCACAATTCGCAATTGCCAAATTATGGAACCAACCTATCAACATATGAATGGATTACAAAATCATGGAAAATACACAGTGGAATTCTACTCAGCAATAAAGAAGAACAAAATTATGTCATTTGCAAGAAAATGGAAGGATCTGGAAAACATTATGTTAAATGAGATTAGCCAATCACAGAAAGTGAAGGGTCATATGTTTTCTCTAATATGCACAAGCTAGGGAATAATTGAGATACCAGAGGGACTCCAGATAATGGAGGAGAAACCTCAATGAAGCCAGGGAAGTAGTCTAAGGGAAGGGGAGGGGGAAAACTGAGGTTTGTTAATGGAAATACTACCATCGACTATGTATACATATGTGAATCTACCAACGTCAATCTCAGTACTATGTATTAGGAAGGGGGAAAATGGGGGTATGTACCACCAGGCCTGGCACTACCATTCTTATTATCTTTTCTTTAAAAAATAAAGTGGTGAAGCTGAATCCAAAGATTCAGGGGTAGAGGAGCCCACCACCAAGTACTGTGTGCATGTATGTCATTGTCAACATGATTTACATTATGAGGTGAGACTATAAGGCACCAATAAAAGCACATAAAACTAAAGAGTAAAAAATGGGACTGAAGGTGTAGCTCAGAGGTATAATGCCTCTGGGTTTAATCCCCTGTACAGCAAAAAAACCAACCAACTCAACAAACAAAAAAAAACCAATATTCTGTTAACTACAGTTACCAGGTTGTTCAATTTTTGCTGTTCTTAACTGACGAAATAAAATGGTAATAGTCTTAAGTTTATTTAGCATTTGTTGTATTATTATGTTAGTTTTTTGTTTGTTTCTGTTCTAGAGATAGAACTCGGGGCATTCTACCACTAAGCTACATTCCCAGTCCTTTAAAATTTTTATTTTGAGAGAAGGTTTACCTAAGTTGCAGAAGCTGGTCTGGAACTTGCTATCTTCTTGCCTCAGCCTCTGAAGTTGCTGGGATAGCAAGCATGTGCCACCACATTGGCTATATTTCATCAATCCAAAATCTAAGTGAATTAATCGTCTGTTCAAGAACCAGCAAATCTCTACAAAGAATGATTCTGGAATGCAAACTATCTCTCCATTTTCCTGAGTGGGCTCATTAGGGCCAGAGGTGCCTAATAGACTGATAAATTAGGGTACTACAGAGAAAGACAAAAAGGGAGATTAAAAAAAAAAATGTTGAGAAAAAGAAATGGGCCACCAGTTCTCATTTTAGATGACATTAATTGATACCAATTTATCATCTCTGTGTGTGTGTGGGGGGGGTACTAGGGGTTAAACTCAAGGGCATTCTACTCCCATTCCTTTTTATTTTTTATTTTGAAACAGGGTCTTGCTAAGTTGTCCAAGCTGACCTCAAACCTGCAATCCTCCTGCTTCCACCTCCCAAGTATTAGGATTACAGGCATGTACCACCAGGCCTGGCACAACCATTCTTATTATCTTTTCTTTAAAAAATAAAGTGGTGAAGCTGAATCCACAGGATTAATTGCATAAATTTTTCTCAAAATTGCTGCTTTCTTTTGTTCTAGTAATTTATAGGAGTATTTCACAAACTATATTTCATAGAGCCCCAGGGTAAAACATATTAGCTGACCAACCACATTTGATGTTTTTTTTTTTTTTTTTTTTTTTTTTTACGGAACTGGAGATTGAACTCAGGGGCATTCTACCTCCGAGCTATACCCCTAGCCCTATTTTTTATTCTTTATTTTGAAACAGGGTCTCACTAAGTTGCAGAGGCTGAGGCTGGCCAGGAACCCGGATCCTCTGGTCTCAGCCTCCCAAATGCTGGGTTACAAGCCTTCACCACCACGCCTGGACCAAACACATTTGGAAAGCTTAGTGTACTCAGTCTCTAGTCCCAGCCTTACTCCAGCTCCCCACCCCCATCTCTTGGAGGTACTCTCAACTCCAAACCACCTACACTGATCCACAGACACATTACCATCATAAAGACTGTCCTAAGTAGCAGACAGCTTCTTATTTTGTTTTAAATGGATTTGTTTTCCACCTAGCATTACTCAAACTTTTGAACTTTTCCTGGCAACTTCTTGTTTTGTTGGTGTTTCCAGAT
Organism: Graphiurus murinus; assembly: GCA_004027655.1. Classification (NCBI taxonomy): domain Eukaryota; kingdom Metazoa; phylum Chordata; class Mammalia; order Rodentia; family Gliridae; genus Graphiurus; species Graphiurus murinus. Next base: position 7,890 of record PVLC010032158.1, on the reverse strand, counting down.
AACATCTGGTAGTAACCCCAGATGATGTCCTTCCCTCTAAAGCCACTTTGGGAAATTGTTCTTCTGTTGATTGTGTAACCACAATTGTGCAGACTGCATGAAAGTGTTTGTAACCAGCAGTTCTTCCCCTTGTTGGCTCTTCACTTTGGGTGAATCTTTTCACTTTTGGAGCATCACTTTCCTCATGTAAAATGGGACTCTAGTACTGCTGTGGCAGTGTTGTTCAAAAGACCCAGTGAGTTAATTTCTGCAGTGCATCAAGTGTCCCCTGTGCAGCTGACCACAGAGCAGAACTCTAATAAATGTTTTTTTCCAGCTGTCCCCTCTCCCCACATTCTACAAATAAACAGCTAAAAGTTAACAAAGACTATTTTAACCTATCCAAATTTTTATAAATTCCTAGGAAATTGTCAGCTTTACTCAACTTGGGCTACTTGTTATTTTCATGACTGCTTAAAAATAATTTTACATGAGACTAATTACAAAGTAGATCAATTTTTAGAACAAATGTTCTTGAAAATGTCCCTTTAATTTTCATTTAATTTGAACAGATTCACTTGCAGTCCTTACTTATTCATTCAAAATTCACATGGACATCACTTAGTTCTAAACTAAATTAGGTAATGTAAGTTATGAAAGCAGAATCACTAAACAGAATCATAAGAATGGTTTGCTCATATGGTCCCTCTACAACTTAATTTTAAAAAAAACTAATATACACTACAGTATATTCATTTTCCTTCACTTTGTTTATTTGCTTTTACTTGATATCTCTAATCTCTTTTCCTAACAAATATAGCATGTAGCATGCCTTTTTTAAATTTTCATTTATTTATTTATTTTTATTTATTTAATTTTTTATTTTTATTTTTATTTTTTGCAATACTGGGGATTGAACTCAGGAGCATTCTACCTTCGAGTTACACCCCCAGTCCAATTTTTTATTCTTTATTTTGAAACAGGGTCTCACTAAGTTGCGGAGGGCCTCACTAGGTAGCTGAGGCTGGCCGCGAACCCGGATCCTCTGGTCTCCGCCTCCCAAATGCTGGGATTACAAGCGTGCACCACCATGCCCCGCTTGTAGCATGCCTTTTAATAAATATCATGGCAATATCATGACATCTGTATTCTCTTAAAAAAAAAAAAAAAAAAAAAAAAAGAAAAACTAAGGAAGGGCTTGGGGGTGCGCCTCAGCAGTACAGGGCTTTGTTTTACATACTCAGTGCTTGAAGTTTCATCCTCAGCATTGTAAAAAATCAATCAATCAATTCTAAGGAGATGGAGAGAACTCAGTGTAAAAACAAAACAATGATCAAAATGCGGAGATGACTTTAAGTGAAAACACAAATGAAACAAAGGAGATTTTTATGCTTTTATCATGGACAGTTTGAAACAAGATTTATGGGAAAAAAGCAACAGATTCCATCTTGACTTGAACAAGCTAAATCCTACCATGAAAATAAAATGGACTAATATGCTAGAGAGTGATTGTTTAGGGGTGCTAAAGAACAAAATTTCACCAAACTGAGTTTCAAATATTCAGTTGGCAGCCGGGAGTGGTGGCAAACACTTGTAATCCCAGTACTTGGGAGGCTGAAAGTTCAGGGACATCCTCAACTATTTAGTGAGGCCCTCTGCAACTTAGTGAGACCTTGTTTCAAAATAATGAATAAAAAATTTATTGTTTATTGAGGGTGTAGCTTGGAGGTAGAATGCCCCTGGGTTCAATCCCCAGTACATTAAAAAAAGACAAAAAAAATCAAATAAGGAGCAGACATTTTATAAGTTGCTAAATTGAGGAGGCTGATCTCAAACCTATGATCCTCCTGTCTCCGCCTAATAAGTACTGGGATTACAGGCCACATGGGATTGTATAATATATATGTTATGTGATATATTATACATACATATATAAGCATATATATTTAAAACATGCATATTATATATAATACAAAGAAATAAAGGTTTAAACTTCAGTATAATGGATTTAGTTAAGCCTTAACTAAATAAGTCTTTACCCTAAGATATCAGGTCCCTAAAAAAATATTATACCTTGAAATTCTAGATTTCCTTTGCTTTAGCAGCTTTAAAAATAGTGTGTTTATTAATTAATTGCTTCAATAAATAGTTCTTGAATATCTACTATTTGCAATTATTCCATTAGTAATCATGAATATCATGAATAAGATAAAATCTCTATTCTGGAATCTTAATTGTAACAGTAGAAATAGTTTTGTATAAATAAGGACAGTGAATAAATTTATTCAATCTGTGATGGATTATATATTTTGAAAAGAAAAAAAATGTCTTATCATCCGTTTGCAAGGTGGTTGCTAAGGATCCCAACCTCCTACTAGTCACGCCCTTCTGTTGTCCCCTTTTGCATGATAGAGAGATGGTCCTTATGATTAGTAGCATATGGCAGAAGTGATATAGGTCACTTCCAAGATTGGAAAAGACTGGCCTCCATCTTGAGCTTTCTGTTTTGATTTACTCATAAGAAGTAGGCCATGTGGTCAGCAACTTTATTGAGAAACTCATATGACAAAAAACCAAAATAGCCAGGCACACTTGTAATCCCAGTACTTGGGAGGCTGAGACCGGAGGATCCGGGTTCACCACCAGCCTCTGCTACTTAGTGAGGTACTCCGCAACTTAGTGAGACTCTGCTTCAAAATAAAGAATTAAAAATGGAGTTGGAGGTGTAGCTCTGAGGTAGAATGCCCTTGGGTTCAATTCTCAGTACCACAAAAAAAGAGAGAGCCAAAATATATGACAGTCAACAAGGATCTGAGTCCTGCCGACTATCACAAGTAAACATGGATGCATATTTCCCAGCCCCTGATGACTCAGCCCTTCTCAACAGCTTAACTCTCTTAACTCAAGAAAAACTCTGGGCCAAAAACACCCAACTAAGTTCCTTCAGGATTCTTGAGGCACAGAAATGGCAAAATAATGATGTAGATTGCATTTAAGCTGCTAAATTTGGAAGTACTTTGCAACTCAGTGATAGCTACATAATTAATGCAGCTCTTTTAGTGGGGATAGTTTGAGAAACACTAATTTAAAGTGTTCTTGACCAGTGATCAGACATTGAAGGCTTAAGAACTGTGTTGAAAAATAAGTGCTGTCATGGCATTGATAACAAACTAGATGAGCTATTGATGCCTCTTCCTGTTCTAAGATTGAATTATCTGAATCCAAGCACTCACATCTTCCATTTTATCGGGAATGAGTTAAATGACAAGATCTATTTATAGTAAATGTCATGGCCTTTTCCTCTATTTTAACTGATAACACATTATTTTAAGAATTCTGAGATTTCATAAGGAATGGGTGTGATAATGTGCGTGCAAAGAAAAGACTACCTTAGTTTTGACTTTAAGTGCAAAGATTATTTTTAGATCCCATCCCTATATATACCTGAAGCAACTGGATTCTGACTCGTGAATGCCTTTTCTGATACTGCTGCCTTCCTTTATAGTCAAATGATATCAAGAGTGCCACATGCAGATCTTTCCTAAGAAAGGTAAGACTCTTGTTCATGAATTAGTTATTACTGGGTGGACCATATTGTTCCTAAATATATTTGATAAACCCATGATCACTAATTTTATTTGACACAATTCAAGCAGAGAGTAATTTCAATTTACAATCTAAAAGTGAATCAAGAACAAAATCCTGAGTTTTATTTAGAGCTTGTCATACATATACAAAGAAGATTTGTAGCTTTCTTTGATGTGCTCACATGAAATGCCTGTAGTCAAACGGCTATTTTTAAACTTGAGAAGAAATTCAGGACAAAAGGAACATTTTAAATATAAAAGGGAATTCAAGAAGATCACAAAGAAGTGAAAACACTATTACAAAGTTCAAAGACACATTGTTCTTCAAATACCAAGAAGCTGACTTAAATATCATCTGTGACCCTTATTCAGAGGAGACTGTCTAGGGTTTAAGGAAGTGATGGACACAGGCTGTTCTCTTGCTCCTTTTCAGAAACTGCTTCGTTTTAGAATATACTGTTATGTTTTACTTTCTTGAGACTAAGTCTCCTGTGTGCTAGACTTTTGAACTCTGTAATGAGACCTTAACTGCAAGATAATAGGTATGCTATGGCAGCCATCAAGTCAGCTAAGCATCAGAAACCAGGAGAGAGTCAGTGTCAACCCTGTCTGAGCAGCAATCCTTTGTCTGCACTGGACAATAGGAATTGGCTCCTACATGGACCAGAAGCCACAAAATAATTTTTATCATTGGTTGGGCATCAGGATGTTTCCTGTGTTAAGGACCGTCTTAAGAGCCATCCAGAAGGCCATGTGGGTAGATCTCAATGGCATCAAGCCAATGAGGGCTGCTGACCTGGAGGGAGCTATCCATTGTCATATTTTAGAGAAAAGCCATTACTATACATGAATTACAACTGTTCTGGAGTACCAAGTCTGATAGGCAGTTTAAAATGACTTGCTCATTTCCTCCTGGTGGCAATTTTGGAAAATAGGCTTTAGATCCATTATACAGATGTGGAAAATGATACTCAAGAGAGATGAAATAATTTGGTCTGTATTAGAGCTAGAATTCAAATCCATGGTAGTCTGATGCCTGATTTCCTTTCCACCACTATATATATAGTGTGTGTGTGTGTGTGTGTGTGTGTGCATGTGTGTGTGTGTGCGCGCGTGTGTGTGTGTGGGTGTGTGTGTGTGTATTTGATTAAAAATATGAAAATTGGCTGGGAACAGTAGTGTACATATGTAATTCCAGTACTTGGGAGGCTGAGAAAGGACAACAGATTTGAGACCAGTCTCAGCAACTTTGCCAAACCCTCAACAACTTAGCAAGACTCTGTTTCAAAATAAAAAGAAAAAACAAAAAGAAAAAGGGCTGGGGGTGTATCTTGGAGGTGGAGTGTCCCTGGGCTCAATCCCCAGTGCCAAGAAAGGAAAGAAAAAGAAAAGAAAATTCAAGATACTTATTTTATAAGGAATTATAAGAGCACATATTATAAACTCTTTATTGAATATATTAAAAGTAAAGAAAGTCAGAGAGAAAGGTCACATTAGCACAAGTTCTGCTTCTGAGTTATAAACTTCAGGTATTTTGCTGTTGGTCACATGAATATCGCAGCCTTAGAAATCACAAAGAATGTGTTTCTGTGTCAAGAAAAAAGAATGAAAGAAATCTATACATTAGAGAAATATATTTAGTTCCATGCAATTTTAATTTTCTTTCAACAATAATTTTTTTTACATCAATAATAATTTTAGAGCAATTTTTTCTCATTTTCTAGCTTTATTACAGTGTGATTGACAAGTAGAAATTACATTTATTTAATGTATATAATGAGAAATATATATATATTTGAGATGATTACCATAGTCACATTTATTAACATACCCCCCAAAAATCTTCATATAGTTATCTCTGTGTGTGTGTGTGTGTGTGTGTGTTAAGAACATTTGAGATTCTCAGAAACAAGAACAAACTTATCTAAAAGTTATATGTGCTCAGATATTCAGAAATATTTAGTTCAGTGATTTTGTTTTTGTTTTTGTGTTTGTTCCTGTGTTTGTTTTTGGAACAATAATCTCCCACACATTGCTTAGGTTAATATTTAAAATTGTTTATATTTTAGAGGAAGACAATTCAAAAGCATATTATCCATTTGTTAATTAATTCAATTGATGACATGCATAAGTACCTTGTATGTGCCATTGACTAAGAACGTAAAGACCTAAGGAGTTTATTAAATAAAATGACAGTAACTAAGTTTTACACAGATTATAGAGCTATGGAGAAATGCCGGCTTTGAAAGCCCACAAAAGGGAGTTTCCTTAATGCTAATTTGGGATTCAGAAGTAGAGAAAATAAACTTATTCTAGAAAAAACTTGCAGAGGAGGTACTTTGGGACGTCAACCTGGAAATATTATTCCTTCAAATGTTTAGTATATATAAAAGGTTAACTTTATTGTTAGTGCTTTATACAGTTCTAAGTCAAGTTGTAACTCAGGAGGATACAACTCTTTTTATATAACCAGCCATCGGAATCTGTTTTTGTCTTGTTAGCAACCTGTCTTTTACATTTAAAGAATGCATAGTAATCCTACTTGCATTTCTTAGTATTGTCCAAAACACAGCCACAGGAAGTGCAGATTGGTGAAGTAAGTGTGTTGGTATTTTACTGTTACTTTATTTTTTTAATTAATTTATTTTTTTTTGCGGTACTGGGGATTGAACTCAGGGGCATTCTACCTCCGAGCTATACCCCCAGCCCTATTTTTTATTCTTTATTTTAAACCGAGTCTCACTAAGTTGGGGAGTGCCTCACTAGGTAGCTGAGGCTGGCTGCGAACCGGGATCCTCTGGACTCAGCCTCTGGAATGCTGGGATTACAAGCGTGCGCCACTACGCCCGGTTTACTGTTACTTTAAATTTGCCAACTCAGTGCCTTCAGTTCTAAGAGAAAAGGATACATGTTTTGCTCTTTGCTTATTAGTTATTTCAAATTTTGTGTATCAAAAAGACCCATGCTATATGGCTATTCTACAAATAAGAATTTCTGTTGCCTTGGCAAACGAACTCTAATTTAACCTACTAACATATTCTTTCCTTTAGTAAATATTTTAAAAGCATGACTATGAAAAATGCATGTTGTAACAAACCATTTCAAGTACTAGAGGAAACATTTAATTATCATTTATGTCTTACCTCCAATCATACCTACTAGTGGTAACTCTAACTTATGAAAGATGGACTTTCATCTTTCCATGTCATTCTTTTTTTTATTGTAACAAATCAATATTTATAGGTAAATATAGTACCTATCAAAAGAAAATAAGTAGAAGTGTATATTATTCTCAGTGGGGATGATACTCTCCCCAAGTGTTGAAAACTGGTTCTTGGAAAGATGGATCTTTGGTATTATGATGGTTTTGTGGCCCTCCAAAAAATGACAGGACATAAAGACATTCACGTTATAATTGTATTAAAAGTAATAGGCAATTTGGAATAAAAATAAATGTCTAAAAACTCCTTAGGAGACAAAAATGGAAAAAAGCTTGAGAATATGTGTACTGTATGTATAAGTATACACCCACCTTTACGTACACCGTTTTCGTTTTGTTTTGTTCTACAATACTAGGGATTGAACCCAGCAAATGTTCTACCTCTGATCTACACCTCCAGCTTTTTTCTATTTTTTGTTTTGAAACAGAGTCTCCCAAGGTTGGTGAGGGTATGGCTAAATTGTTGAGACTGGCCTTGAATCTGCAATTCTCCTATTTCAGCCTCCCAAGTACTGGGATTACAGGTGTGCTCCATGGTACCTGGTGTTATTTTTTATTTTGAATTGGGTTCTCACTAAGATGCTGAGGCTGGCCTTGACCTGTGATCCTCCTGTCTCAGCCTCCTAAGAACTGGGATTGTATCTGGCTTTTTTTTTTTCTTTCTTATTTTTAACAATCACAAGCAATAGAGATACTGTATATTCTGTTTTCTGCTTTCTTCACTTAACATAGTATGTCAAATGTAATTGTGGATGGCACATGCAAGTAATTAAAGGGGACAAGTATGTAATATAAACAAAACAAACAGGGATTGAGGAAGAATGTGGATAGACCATGGCAAAACTGATATCTCATAACTCTTTACAAGGATTTGAGCTCCTTCACGTTCCTTCCTGCAGATGGTGGCTGCTATGTGGGAATTTGGGCCCAGTGTTTTCATATTTCCTAATTTTCCCAGCAATACTGGAAGTCTGGATTTTTATGTGTAGTCAGAGTTATTTTAGTGGGTTTTTTTTTTTTTTTTTTTTTTTTTTTTTTTTTTTTTTTTTTTTTTTTTTTTTTTTTTTTTTTTTTTTTTTTTTTTTTTTTTTTTTTTTTTTTTTT
>PVLC010032157.1:8069-18450 GCA_004027655.1 Graphiurus murinus | reverse complement strand
AGTTGTTTTGTTTTGTTTTGCGGTACTGGGGATTGAACTCAGGGGCATTCTACCTCCGAGTTATAACCCCAGCCCTATTTTTTATTCTTTATTTTGAAACCGGGTCTCACTAAGTTGCAGAGTGCCTCACTAGGTAGCTGAGGCTGGCCGCGAACCCGGATCCTCCAGTCTCAGCCTCCCAAATGCTGGGATTACAAGTGTGTGCCATCACGCCTGGCTATAATCCCAGTATTTAAGAGGTTGAGACAGGAGGATCACAGGTTTGAGGCCAGCCTCAGCAACTTAGTGAGACAGTTTTTCAAAATAAAAAATAAAAAGGGTTGAGAATGTAGCTTGTTCTGGGTTCAATCCCAGAACAAAAAAAAAAAAGGGAAGGGGGGAATGGAGAGAAACTTAGTTGTACTAACTAGAATCAGGAAGGTCCCAGAATTTGGTACAAGGTCAAAAGGCATCACCTCTTGGAAGGAATAAGAACCAACCTATTTTGGAACAGTGACCAGGGGGCTTGCCCGGCCTCCAGGGAAGCTAGGCTGTATTCCAAATCCACCAAGAACATGAAGGTGCAGCCACAGTAAGATGACCCATGTTCTGAGGTCCGCCACAGGCCCAAGGCAGGACCCCAACAGGGAGAGAAGGACCGCAGGGGAGTGCAGGACAGGAGGGAAGTGAGAGCAGGGGTCCAGGCCCCCAAAATGTGCGCCCTGGGTACCCCACCAGGTCCTTGCAGTGTGCGTCCCTTTCCCAGTGGCCTCTGTCCTGGAGCCTCTTTCTTTCCGCACTCCTATTCAGCTAAGGAGTTCTAAAGATGGGCGACTCTCCATAGGCCCCAGGGATGCCTGACTTCTGACACTGGCCCTCGAGCAGCCCGTGGCTGCGGGCAGAGGTGGCCACCGGGCTCCTACGCCCTGTGCCATGCCCTAGAATCCGCTGTCTGGGAGGGGTGGGCACCCGATTCTGGCTGAGCCATTCAGCTTCCGCCTCAGGGCTCAACTGAGAAGAAGCTCGCTTCTTAGACGGCCTTCCTGGTGCGAGGAGCAAATGAAAGGACGTAGTGAAGAGCCTCTCTCAGCCGGGCAGGTGGCACTGGCCTGTAATCCAGTCCTGGGGAGGCTGAGACAGGAGGATGGCAGGTTGGAGGCTAGCCTCAGTAATTTAGAGAGATCCTGTTTCTAAATAAAATAGAGCTAGGGGTGTAGGCTGGAAGTCAAATGCCCCTGGGTTTAACATCCAGTACCATAAAAATAATAAATAATAAATAGAATAGAATAGGATAGAGGTGTAGCACACAAGTAGAATGTCCACAGGTTCAAGTCCAAGTACTACACACACAAAAAAGTGGGTTGAAAATCCAAGGTTTGGGGCATCTGTTATTTATTTTCTTATCATTCTCAAGATGGTTTGGGATGGAGTGAAGGGTGACAAGGTGGAGGACAGCCCAGCTGCAGCAGAAGAGCATATTGGAGACTTTTTAAAATAATTCTAACATACATTTCAGGCATGGTGGCACACACCTGTAATCCCAGTATTTGGGAGGCTGAGACTGGAGGAGCACAGGTTTGAGGACAGCCTTAGCAAGTGGTGAGACTCATCAACCTAGTGAAACTGTTTCGAAACAAAAAGTAAAGTCTCAGAGATAGAATGCCCCCTGGGCTCAATCCCCAGTACAAAAAACCCCCAAATATCCAACATAGATTATTATTTTTTCTTTTCTAGAGTGTATAAACTAAACCGGTGGCGCTAAAGTTTGGCGACACACTGGAATTACAGGGGGTGGGGGGTGGTAGTTAAAAATCTTGAGGCCCAGGCCACACCCCTGATCAATGAAAATTGGCACCCTGCAGCTATAGCTGTTTTTGTTTTTACGGGGTCCCACTAAATTGCTGAAAGCCTCACTAAATCGTTGAGGCTGGCTTTGAACCTGCGATCCTCCTATCTTGGCCTCCCACATAGTAGTGGGTGTAGTTTTTTTTTTTGGTACTGGGGGTTGAACTCAGGGGCATTCTACCTCCGAGCTATACCCCCAGCCCTATTTTTTATTCTTTATTTTGAAACCGGGTCTCACTAAGTTGCGGAGGGCCTCACTTAGGTAGCTGAGGCTGGCCGCGAACCCGGATCCTCAGGTCTCAGCCTCCCGAATGCTGGGATTACAAGCGTACGCCACCACGCCCGGCTGTGGGTGTAGTTTTTAAAGCTCCCCAGTGGCTGCTCTGTGGGGTGATTTAGAACCCGGAGGCCCTCTTGCATCACAAGAGAACAGCCTTAAATGTCAAGGCTGGGCAGCCGCACCTTACTGTGCCACAGACAGCTCCTTAGATTCGTGCCCGCTAATCCAACTCTCCCGACACTTGGTAGGAAGCGAGCCCAGGGCTCCCCACTATCACCACGGTCTTTAGTGTGATCTTGGCAAGAGCTTCACTGCTGCTGGGTACTCACAGCGCTAACGGCTCCGGGGCCCAGCGTTCCTGAGCATCAAGGAATTTACACGAGGCCAAAGAGAGCCGGTGCCATTGCAGGGGACGCCAAGACCCAAAATAAAATCAGAACCCAAACGCCCCCTCCCGAGGGTCTGACTGGGATACAGCTGCTTCACCGCGGCCCCGAAGGGAAGCTGGGCATTTGCAACCAGGGGCAAACCTGAGGCGTGTGCTATGGAGAGTTAGGGAAAGATACGTGAACACTCGTATTATTAACATCTATCTATGAGGCGTGGCGGCCCACCCCTGTAATGCCAGCACGTGGGAGGCTGAGACAGGAGGATTGCAGGTTTGAGGTCAGCAACTTAGTGAGACTCCATTTCAAAACAAAGAATTAAAACTAGGGCTAGGGTGTGGTTCAGAGGTAGAATGCCCCCAAGTTCAATCCCCGGTACTGGGAAAAAAGAAAAAAAAAAGTATACATTGTCCTTAGTTTACAGATGCAGAAAATGAGACTGAGAGCATAAATGAGTCACCCAAAGTCTGCTGTCCTTTAGATCGGGCAGTTCAGCCCCAGACTGGTTCCAAAGCCCCTGCTTTCTGCTAATTTGTGCTTGCCTTGCTTGGTAGCCGCATAGAGAATCATCTGTTGGCCGCCCCTGTTGGGCACCAGGAAGTAGATAGAGACACCGCACGGACGCCTGGAGACTGGTTGACAGAGATTGATGATAAGCCTCACCACGATGCCCGTTTCCAGCCTCAGCACCCCTCCGAAACAGGTGCCATTATTGTTCCTGTGTGTGTGTGTATGTGTGTGTGTGTGTGTGGCACTGGGGATTGAACCCAGGGCATTCTACCTCCTGGCTACACCCCCAGCCCTATTTTACTTTTATTTGGAAACAGGGTCTCTCACAAGGTTAAAAGAGTCTTACTATTTGCTCAGACTGTTTGGCTGAGGCTGTCCTCGAACCTGCGATCCTCCTGTCTCAGCCTCCCAATACGTGCACTGCTACCAAGCCCAGCTGAGCAGACATCATTATTAAACACACACACATACACACACACACACTCTCTCTCTCTCCTTCCCTTCCTCTTACATGAACTTGAAGCCAGGGGTCACACAGGTGGGTCATGGAAGAACAGAGGGATTCATAACCCAGGGCGGGTCTACAGGGTCCCCGGTCCCAAGCTCCAGCAGGGCAAACCCAGGTGGCCTGTGGCATCCCTGCACCCCGCCCAGCGCCTCTCCCCTTCCTCCCAAGATACTGTGATAGTGAGCCAGACGGGAGGTGTATCCATCAGCCAGAGAATGCCACTTCCCCTGTCAGGCAGAACCCTCGAGATGGCCGTGGTCCACGCCTTCCTCAGGTGCAGAATCCTTTGAGGCCAGAAAAGACCCTCCCATCCATCTCTCCTTTCACCAAGGAGGAAAATGAGGTCCAGGGAGGGGAATTAGCAGCAAGGGCTCGGCCAGATTCTCCACGGTCGGCGTCCCCATCTCTCCCAGAGCTGAGCTGGGCCACGGTTCCACGCACAAGAGGGTGGTCAATTTGGGCTTAAATAAAACCTACTACTCTTGCGTGCACCAGCAATACATGAAAAGAAAAAAGAATGATGAATAATCTCACCACCCAGGCAGAACCGCTGCTAACATTTTGTGTAATCCTCTGCGGTGAAAGGGTTTTGAACGTACAATGGACTGCCACAAGTATTAGATGCAGATGTAAAAAATAGAGTATTTTAAAAATAGGCTCACTTTGGTGGATGTTATTTGATCTCTGGATAGGTAAGCTTTCTAAGAAGAAGAACCATGGGGTAAGGGGGGTGGGAGCTCAATCTGAACAACTTTTTTTTTTTAACAGCTTTTCACTTAAAGAAATGGAGAGACAGCCAGGTGTGGTGGCACACGCTTGTAATCCCAGTACTCGGGAGGCTGAGACAGGAGAATCCGGGTTCACAGCCAGCCTAAGCTACTTAGTGAGGTCCTCTGCAACTTAGTGAGACCCTGTTTCAAAATAAAGAATGAAAAATAGGACTGAGGGTGTAGCTTGGAGATAGAATGCCCCTGGGTTCCATCCCCAGTACCACAAAAAAAGAAACAAACATCTATCTGTGATGTGGTTAGCCATGCTAGTGACTCCATGCACCCTGGGAGAATGTGCCCCCGAGTAAATGGAGCAACCTGGGGGGGGAGGAGGTCGTGTTCGAGTCACAGGCATCAGTAGCAGGAGACCCCAGAGACCGCAGGAGAGCCACCCAAGGGTCCTGGAGAGAGTCTAAGCCATAGTCTCATGACCTGCCTTCCACTACTTGTTTTGAGGGGTGGGTGATACTGGGGATTGAACCCAGGGGCATTTTGCCTGTGACCTATACCCCAGTCCTTTTTATTTTTTTATTATTTATTTATTTATTTTTTGCAGTACTGGGGGTTGAACTCAGGGGCATTCTACCTCCGAGCTATACCCCCAGCCCTATTTTTTATTCTTTATTTTGAAACAGGGTCTCACTAAGTTGCAGAGTGCCTCACTAGGTAGCTGAGGCTGGCCAAGAACCCGGATCCTCAGGTCTCAGCCTCCCCAAAGCTGGGATTACAAGCGTGCGCCACCACGCCCAGCTGTCCTTTTTATTTTGAATCAGCGCCTTGCTCAGTTGCTGAGGCTGGCCTCGAACCTGCAATCCTGTCTCAGCCTCCCAAGCACTGGGACTACAGGCGTGCATAACCACACTGGGCCAGTACCACTACTCTTCAGCATGAGTGGCAGCAAATCACCTTTGTCCCCGTTGCTGCAGACAACCATTTTTGCCACCCTTGCCCAAGCTTTTTGGATAAACACAGCCTGCAGGCACAGCTGTTAAAGATGGACGAGAACCTGGCCGCTCAAATTCTAACAGCCGCCTGGCACCTGCTCTGTGGACATGATAACTGAAAGACTGTTCGCCCCCAATGCGAGGGTCACTGGAGACCACTCCCGCGTGGCCAGAGTCTCAACGGTGCAGAATCTCAGCTTTCAAACCTGAACTCTAGCTCAGATGAGCTGGGTGTGCGTGAGCGCGCGCGCGTGTATGTGTGTGTGTATGTTTTATTAGGGATTGAACCCAGGAGCATTCTACCTCTCAGTTATACCCCCAGCCCTATTTATTTTTTATTTTGAAACAGTGTCTCACTAAGTTGCTGCTCATAATTTTTTTTTTTTTTTTTTCAGTACTGGAGATTGAACTCAGGGGCTACACCCCCAGCCCTAATTTTAATTCTTTATTTTGAAACTGGGTCTCACTAAGTTGCGGAGTGCCTCACTAAGTAGCTGAGGCTGGTCGGGAACCGGATCCTCCTGTCTTAGCCTCCCAAGTACTGGAATTACAAGCGTGCCCACCACGCCCGCCCGGCTTTAGGGTTGACAATTGAAGGAGAATTTGCACCAGGACCCAGGACACTTCCGGTACAAGTGGAAACAAATGTTTCACAGTAGTAAATGCTGCTGGGGCTGTTGAACTGGGATGTTTCCCTTTCTCCACGGCTGTTTACTTTAGCACCTGCACAGCCCCTTTTGAGAAACATTGTCATTGTTTAGATCTAGGACCAGCTCCTCCTCATCATCAGTGGCTACAATACTGCTGCCCCCACCCCACCCCGCACATGCGAAGCCTAAGAACACTGTCTCCTCAATTGACTGTTCCCACCCGATTTGCCCAGGGCTGAAAAAAGGAAGTGATTCCCTTGGTTCATAAGCAACCCTGGGAAAGGGGAACTCTCACCAAATGGCTCAAACACTGGCTATCTGTCCAGAAATGTCCCCAGAATGAAATCAGTAATTCACGTAGCTGGGAAAAAGATACCTTCAAGATCCAAAACCCCCTTTTGTCTAAGATTAGATTGAATTTTGTGACTTGGGTTTCTTCTCTTTTCTTTTTCCTTTCCTTTTCTTTTTTTGCAGTACTTGGGAATAAACCAGTGGTGCTCTACCTGTGAGCTATATCCCCAGCTCCTTTTTAGTTCTTGTTTTGAAACAGGGCCTTGCTAAATCACCCAGCTTGGCCTCAAACTTGCAACCTTCCTGCCTTAGCCTCCTGAGTAGATGGGATTACAGGTGCATGACAAGCATACCTGGGTAAATGGTAATTCTTATGGTAATCTGCTTATAATAAACTGTGTGTGTGTGTGTGTGTGTGTGTGTGTGTTTCTGGGGATTAAACTCAGGGGCATTCTACCTCCGAGCTACACCCCCAATCCTATTTTTTATTTTTATTTTGAAACAGGGTCTCACTAAGTTGCGAAGAGCCTCACTAAGTAGCTGAGGCTGGCTGAGAACCTGGATCCTCCTGTCTCAGCCTCCCAAGTACTGGAATTACAAGCGTGAGCCACCACGCCTGGCTTATAATGAACTTTTCTGAGTTTGGGTAACATGATTCTGATCTTTAGAACCATGACCAGCAATGATGGCAAATAGATCTCATCTCAGGTGCTGGCTCTAGCTAGTTGATTGCAGTGGCCACATCGAGGTCTTTTTTAATTTTTAGTTTTTGTGGTACTGGGGATGGAACCCAGGGGCATTCTACCTCTGAGCTACACCCCCAGCCCTATTGTCGGAGACCATGATGTACGAAAGAGTTAAGACCTAAGGTCTAAGGGCTGTTTACAGTCCACGTCTATTTGAAGTACATTCTATGCTGACGCCAAGAGTGCATAAAAGAACTATGTGCTAACCATGGACGGCAGGTGTGCGCGTAAGTGCTGGCCACAAAGTTAGCAGGATTTCATAAGGTTAATAGGTTTTAAGGGTTAATGAAAATAGTCAATTGAATGGTAAACTTGGGCAGAAGTATACAATATACTTTTAGATAATAGGTTAGGTAAAATATTAACGTACGGCTAAAGGGTTTCGGGAATAATGTGTTTTCTTAAAACAATGAGATTTTCTGTAAGAGTATGTTTTTGATCTTTACATGTGATGTTTTTCTGTGGTATGAATCAAAATCGCCTGATGTTTTTCTTAGATGATCTTCCTGGTATGATTGTGTAAAAACACCCTGAAAAATAAACTTGGCGCTTCAGTATTCACTGATAGCCCTCCCGAGAACATGGAGTCTTGACTCTTTAATCAATCCTCACTTTCTCCTCTCAGGACCGTCCGATTGTGCCAGCAGGTTCTGGCACCCTATTTTATTCTTTAATTTTGAAACAGGGTCTCACTAAGTTGTGGAGAGCCTCACTAAGTTGCTGATGCTGGCACAAACCTGCAATCCTCCTGTCTCACCTTCCCAAGTACTGGGATTACAAGTGTGCACCACCACATCTGGCTCATCATTCTTTCTTATAGTTGTATGGTATTCCTAGGTATGGCTACAACTTTGTTCAATTAGTTGCCTGATTTGGACCTTTGTTGTTTTGTTTGTTTTCTTGCTGTTATTAACAGTTCTGCAGAGCCGGGTATGGTGGCCCACGCTTGTAATCCCAGCATTTGGGAGGCTGAGACCGGAGGATCAGGGTTCTTGGCCAGCCTCAGCTACCTAGTGAGGCACTCTGCAACTTAGTGAGACCCGGTTTCAAAATAAAGAATAAAAAATAGGGCTGGTGGTATAGCTCGGAGGTAGAATGCCCCTGAGTTCAATCCCCAGTACTGCAAAAAAAAAAGGGGGGGGGGTTGGGGATGCAGCTGGGAGGTAGAATGGCCCTGGTATCAATCCCCAGTTACACACACACACACACACACACACACACACACACACACACACACACAAAACAGAGTAAATAATAAAGTAGGGTTGTGGGTATAGCTCAGAAGTAGAACACCCCTGGGCTCAATCTCCTCTCTCTGTCTCTGTCTCTGTCTCTCTGGCACGCACGCACGCACACTAATAATGATAACAGCAGTCAACAGGTCCTGGGTGCTGGCCACCATGCGCTCTCCCCGGATCAGCTCGTGTAATCCCAACCATAATCCTAGACAGCAGGTACCAATCTTGGAAGCAACAATCCAGGGACAAGCCACTTACCCAAGGCTGGGGCCGCCCAGCAGGGGACCAGGCTAGAAACCCAGGGGGTGGGCTGCGCAAGCCCCTCCTCGAAGCACTGCCCCACCCTGCCAGGAAGCAGGCTGGGATGTGAGGTTAAACTCCTGCTGTAAACTTGGCTAGGTTTTAGTTCCAGAACTGCATTTTGCACTGGGTGATCGTCCCCAGGGGCTGATAAGGAAATTGTTTGTTACATCTTTGGAGGAAATGGGAAGCTTTGGTTATTTTTGCTGTTACAGGTCACAGGGCCCTGAAGCTGGGCAGGTTAAGCAGCCCCTCCCTGTCCCCAGCAGCCGGCTCTGCTGGACACACCAGGACTCCTCTGGCCTCCTCTCCCTGGCCTGTCTGGAAGACAAGTTTGCCAAAGGACGGGACAAGAACATGTTACACAACTCTCTCTACTTTCCCACCCACGTCCTTCCTGGATAAGGCTCCCTGGCGAGCCGGCTCAGCCACTGCCACTGATGAGGGGTGGGGGGGCTCAGGGTACAGGGGGGGGGGTGACAGCTGCTTTTTAGCTGTGAGCTTACAAGGAAGGGACAACGCTTTTATTTACCTAAGCACCACGAGCTACTTCAAAATCCCAACGTAAATATTGCTTGAGCAACTTGGCATTCCTGAGGTTAGGAACCAGATCTGGAGGGCTGAGCCCAGTACCCAGGTACCCAGTAATCTTTTTAAAACTAGCAGTGTTAAACTCCCTTAGAGAAAAATCTGTTCTATCTTCAGGGAATGTGATTACGCAAGTCTAGCGCCAAAAGTAATTCTGGGGCCGGTATCTTCAGCCCACACACTCCTTGAAAAATGCATTTTTTTTTTCCTTGCAGGACTGGGATTGAACCCACAGGTGCCCTACCACTGAGCTATGTCCCCTGCTCCTTTTATTTATTTATTTTTATTTTATTTTTTGCAGAACTGGGGATGGAACCCGGGGGCATTCTACCTCCAAGCTACACCCCCAGCTCTTTTTTTTTTTTTTTTTGCGGTACTGGGGATTGAACTCAGGAGCATTCTACCTCCAAGCTACACCCCCAGCCCTATTTTTTATTCTTTATTTTGAAACCAAGTCTCACTAAGTTGCAGAATGCCTCACTAGTTAGCTGAGGCCAGCTCTTTTTTTTTATTCTTTATTTTGAAACAGGGTCTCACTAAGTTGCGGAGAGCCTCACTAAGTAGCTGAGGCTGGCCGAGAACCTGCAATCCTCCTGTCTCAGCCTCCCAAGTACTGGGATGACAAGCATGGGCCACCACGCCCAGTTCTTATTTTATTTTGAGATAGGGTCTCCCTATGTTTCCCAGGCTAGTCTGGAACTTATGATCTTCCAGCCTCAGCCCTTATATATTGCTGGGATTCCAGGTGCGGCACACACCTGGTTTAAGAAATGCTATTTAGCCAGGTGTAGTGGCACACGCTTGTAATCCCAGCATTTGGGAGGCTGAGACCAGAGGATCAGGGTTCCTGGGTTTGCAGCCAGCCTCAGCTACCTAGTGAGGCCCTCTGCAACTTAGTGAGACCCTGTTTCAAACTAAAGAACAAAAAATAGGGCTGGGGGTATAGCTCGGAGGTAGAATGCCCCTGGGTTCAATCCTCAGTATCACACACACACAAAAATGCTATTTATAATGTAACCTATCTGGTCACAGATCTGCATTCCACTTGTTATTTCTTTTGTTTTTTGTTTTGGTACTGGGGATTGAACTCAGGGGCATTCTAACTCCGAACTACACCCTCAGCCCTTTTTTTAATTCTTTATTTTTATTTTTTTTATTTTTTATTTTTTTGGCGGTACTGGGGATTGAACTCAGGGGCATTCTACCTCCGAGCTATACCCCCAGCCCCATTTTTTATTCTTTATTTTGAAACCGAGTCTCACTAAGTTGCGGAGTGCCTCACTAGGTAGCTGAGGCTGGCCGCGAACCCGGATCCTCCGGTCTCAGCCTCCCGAATGCTGGGATTA
>PVLC010032156.1:0-18350 GCA_004027655.1 Graphiurus murinus | reverse complement strand
ATTCATTTACACAGTGCTAGGATTCAACTTTTTTTTTTTTTTTTTGGTACTGGGAATGGAACCTAGGAGCACTCTATCAGGGAGCTACATCCAACCATCATCATCATCATCATCATCATCATTGTTTTTTTTTTTTTTGCGGTACTGGGGATTGAACTCAGGGGCATTCTACCTCCGAGCTACACCCCCAGCCCCTTTTTATTCTTTATTTTGAAACAGGGTCTCTCTAAGTTGCAGAGTGCCTCACTAGGTAGCTGAGGCTGGCCACGAACCCGGATCCTCCGGTCTCAGCCTCCTGAATGCTGGGATTACAAGCGTGCGCCACCACGCCCGGCTATCATCATTGTTATTATTATTATTTGTTTTGAAACAGTGTCTTGCTAAATTGCTGAGGCTGGCCTCAAACCTGCAGTCCTCCTGTCTCAACCTCTCAAGTACAGGTGGGCACCACCACACCTGATTTAGGGTGCGATTTTTCACATTTGAATGTGACAGAAGATGAAGCTCAGATTTGGGTACGTGGCTGCTGCTTCTTTTTTTTGTTTTTCAGTACTGGGGTTTGAACTCAGGGGCATTTACCTCCGAGCTACACCCCTAGCCCTATTTTTTATTCTTTATTTTGAAACAGGGTCTCACTAAGTTGCGGAGTGCCTCACTAAGTAGCTGAGGCTGGCCGCGAACCTGGATCCTCTGGTCTCAGCCTCCCAAATGCTGGGATTACAAGCGTGAGCCACCACATCCGGCTCACGTGGCTGCTTCTTTACATGAACAAAACGATACAATGCACCCGGGAACATTTTGAAACCTTTCGTCATTCTTTCGAGAAAATCCAGCAAACTAGTAAAAGGAAATTAATTCCCCTCTCATAAAGTGCACAAAAGCGGGGTGTGGTGGCGCATGCCTGTAATGCCAGTACTTGGGAGGCTGAGACAGGAGGATCGCAGGCTGGAGGACAGCCTGAACAAGTAGTGAGAGGGCTGGGGGTGTAGCTCGGAGGCAGAATGCCCCTGGGTTCAACCCCAGTGCCACAAAAATAAAAATTATGAAGCGCATGATGCATGTCAGCTTCCTGAGGGAAAAGTCTTTTTCTAAGTGACAGTGAACTGAACGCAGATGCCAGGCTGAATGTTGGACAGATCCAGACCCGAGCCGTCGGCGCTTTCAAGGATCCACCGCTAGGGGGAGACGCCGAGCAGCAGCCAGGGTTTTGCTCCACACTTGTGACGCTTTTCAAACGCAAGGCTTATTTTGTTATATACTGGCGGCAGCCTACCGTCGCTGACTGACTTGGGATTCAACCCCTGAGAGCTTCTGCCTTACTCCATTCTAACCAGAAATCAGGCCCGTTTGTCCCATTGTTTTACTTGGCTTCGAGTAGACATAAAACTCATCCAGCACAGAGAACAGCTATTGAGCCCTTACGGCAGTTTAGATGTGAAATTAAATGTTTTCAACCAAAGTCTATTAAAATTAATTTTAGTGTATTATTGAATATGCTGTACGATATATTATGACATTATATATATGTACATATATGTATATGTATACTCTGTATAATAACTAAAAATTAGTCTTTAGCATATTACTTGTTGAATGCAGTAATTTATTTATCTTTGCGGTTTTGGGGATCCAACCCAGGGCTGGGTGCATGCCAGGTGAATACTCTACCAAGAGCTACATTGTCAGTCTGCTGGATGCAGTCACTGAGTGGAATGTTACTGTGTAATTATTAAACAGGGCATACTGATGAAATTCTTAATAACGTGGAAAGATAAACCTTCTTTAACCTGTTGAGAGGACATTCTCTTCTTTTTTTTTTTTTTTTTTTTTTTGCGGTACTGGGGATTGAACTCAGGGGCATTCTACCTCCGAGCTACACCACCAGCCCTATTTTTTTATTCTTTATTTTGAAACTGAGTCTC
Source organism: Graphiurus murinus (assembly GCA_004027655.1). Classification (NCBI taxonomy): domain Eukaryota; kingdom Metazoa; phylum Chordata; class Mammalia; order Rodentia; family Gliridae; genus Graphiurus; species Graphiurus murinus. The sequence continues at coordinate 16,428 of PVLC010032156.1, read as the reverse complement.
ATTAAGTTGCAGAGTGCCTCACTAGGTAGCTGAGGCTGGCCTCGAACCCGGATCCTCCGGTCTCAGCCTCCCGAATGCTGGGATTACAAGCGTGCGCCACCACGCCCGGCTGACATTCTCTTCTTGTTTGCTTGTTTTTGTGATACTCGGGATGGAACCCAAGGGGATTCTACCACCAAGCTGCACCCTCAGCCCTTTTTATTTTTTATTTTGAAACTAGGTTGTTGACAGCCTCACTAAGTTGCTGAGGCTGGCTGCGAACCTGCACTCCTACTGTCTTAGCCTCCCAAGTACTGGAATTACAGGCATGGGACACCACACCTAGCTCTTCTTGTGTCTTAAATTGAAGGCAAGAGCCGGGCGTGGTAGTGCACATCTGTAATCCCAGTACTTGGGAGGCTAAGACACGAGGATCCCAGGCTCAGGACAGGTCTTAGCAACTTAGCAAGGTTCTCAACAACCTAGCAAGACCCTGTTTCAAAATAAAAAATTTTAAAAAAGGGCTGGGGTTGTAGCTTACAGGTAGAATGCCCCTGGGTTCAATCCCTAGTAACACACACACACACACACACACACACACACACACACACACACACACTAAAAATAATAAGTAAGTGAATAAATAAAAAATAAAAATAAAGTGAAGGCAAGAGCCAGGCACAGTGGCACATCTCTGTACTCCCAGGGACTCGGGAGCCTGATGAAGGAGGCCCACAAGTTCAAGGTCAGTCTGGGCAACTCAGCCAGACCCTGTTTCAAAATAAAAAAGTGAAAAAGGGGGCTGGGGTGTTTCTCAGTGGGTACAGCACCCTGGGTTCAATCTTTACTGCTGCAAAATAAATTTTTAAAAAGGAGCCAGGCATGGTGGCGCACGCTTGTAATCCCAGCATTCAGGAGGCTGAGACCGGAGGATCTGGGTTCGAGGCCAGCCTCAGCTACTTAGTGAGGCCCTCCACAACTTAGTGAGACCCTGTTTCAAAATAAGAATAAAAAAATAGGGCTGGGGGTATAGCTCAGAGGTAGAATGCCCCTGAGTTCAATCCCCAGTACTGCAAAAAAAAAAAAAAAAAAAAAAAAAAAAAATTTTTTTTTAAAGGGCTAGGGATGTAGCACAGAAGAATATCGCTGGACTCAATTCCCAGCACTGCGAAAAATAAACGAAAAAGAAAGGGAAGGCAGACTGTTTGTGAGCACGTCTTAGATTTCCTGGCCAAGTAAGAAAGCTCCAAGTTTACCTGTGACCCAGATTCGGTCTTGGAAGCAGATCAGAGGGTACACAATAAATCCAGGTTGACGCTCTGATTCTTTCAAGTCACCAAGCTGTTCTGCTGGAACAGAGTGTGGGCAGGAACGAGCTATGGTTAGAGGTGTCGTTCTTTGGTGAAGGAGTCCAGATGGTGTTCACAAGCTCTGCCACGTAAGGGACAAAGCACTCCACACTGCACCTGCTTCTGCGACGTCGCAAAGACTTCCCAGAGATTCCGGTTAGAATTTCCAAGTCAGACTTGGCTTCTAGTAGACATTAAACCAAGAATGGATACACACTGGTTTCTAAACCCAGCTTTACAATTAAGTTGAAGAAGATCTGACCCCTATAGAGACACGGTGTTGTGATAATAGACGAGGTTTGACCTTGAGAGGGGATCAAAGAGGATTCTAATTAAAGGCAAACGCCCACAGCCGGGTGTGGTGGCACACCCTTGCCATCCCACTACTCCGGAGGCTAAGACAGGAAGATCGCAGGTTCACGGCCAGCCTCAGCTACTTAGTGAGGCCCTCTACAACTTAGTGAGACCCTGTTTCAAAATAAAGAATAAAAAATAGGGCTGGGGGTGGGGGGTGTAGCTTGGAGGTACAATGTCCCTGGGTTCAATCCCTAGCACCTAAAAAAAAAAAAAAAAAAAAAAAAAAAAAAATCAAGCACCTTCTCTCTTGACTGAGGCACCAAAAACGATTGGTCGTAACCTCTTTTTCCTGGCAATGCATGGTACTTGGAGCAGATCACCAAGAGGCAAGCTGGTGACTGTGGCTACCGGGAAGCAGAGCGCCTCATTTCGTCAAGGGAGTGCCCCTGGCCGTGGCAGGTCGCCGCCAAGGGGCCCGAGGTCCCTAAGGGTCTCACATTCCAGTTATCCATTATTCCAGTTACTGGAATAATGTTCCAGACAAAAGAATATGTCTAAGGTCCTGCTACCTACGCTCAGAGTCCTCAAGGAAGAGCCTCACAGACTGGCACTTCTTCTAGCTTCTGTTCCTTGCATCGTTTTGCTTTTTGCAAAGGTGGTACTTACGCTGCAAGTTCTGCCAGATTCCTGTCACCTGCTTAACCTTGGACTTCCAGCTTCCAGCACCATAAGAAACAAATCTCTGTTCTTTATAAATGACCCAGTCTCAGGAATTCTGTTACAGCAGCGCAAAGTGGACCAAGACAGAACTCATTACACAAATAAAGATAAATGACTAGACCTCAGGTAAGAGGACTCGACGGGATTCTTGGGGTGTGGCCGCTGTGTTCACCAATCACCTTTATCCAAAAGGAAAACATGCTTGTATTTTAGGGCAGGAAGTAGGTTTGCAATTTGGAGACGTGCACCTGCTAAAAGTTAAGCTCCTCCCCTCCTCCCGCGTAGTCTGGGAAATTTGGTTCTGCCTTCCTTGATGATTACCTCTCAAAGAGGTGGCTGGCAGTCCTTGAATAAGACAATCCTGGGTTATAACATGGTGAAGAGCCGGGTGTGGTGGCACAATCCCAGTACTTGGGAGGCTGAGACAGGAGGAAAGCAGATTTGAGGCCACCTTCAGCAACTTAGTGAGATCCTGTTTCAAAGTAAAAAACAAATAAGAAGAGTTGGGGGCAGTTCAAAGGTACGAGGGATTGAACCCAGGGGCATTCTACCTCCGAGCTACACCCTGGCCCTATCTTATTTTTATTTTGAAATAGGGTCTCGCTATGTTGATGAGAGTCTCTACATGCTGAGGATGTTGAATGTGTTATCTTTTTGTCTTAGCGTCCCAAGTACTGGGATTACAGGTATGTGCCACCACACTAGGCTCAAAAAAAAAAAACTTTTAAAAATAAAAATAAACATGGCAAAGCTGGGCGTGGTGGCGCACACTTGTGACCCCAGTACTTGGGAGGCTGAGACCGGAAGATCCAGATTCGCAGCCAGCCTCAGCTACTTAGTGAGGCCCTCTGCAACTTCGTGAGACCGTGTTTCAAAATAAAAAATAGGGGGTGTAGCTTGGAGGTAGATGCAACTTAGTAAGACCCTGTTAAAAACAAAAGCAACAACAAAAAAACCAGGGCTGGGAGTGTAGCTCAGTGGTAGAATGCCCCTGACTTCAATTTCTAGTACCATTAAAAAAAAAGAAAGAAATAAAAAAGGAATTTAACAAAGAAATGGCAGGAAGACCTTACTACTGCCCAAGGATCCCTGATGATTACAGTAAAAAGAACCCAGGGCAGGAGCTCAAGAAGAAACCCACTTGCCCTGGTACTGCGACTGAGCACCGGGAATATGGAGCAGTGATTCAGCTACAGGTCGGCTGGGGCAGGCCCCTGGTAAAGACTGGCCTGGCTAAGACCGATCAGCTGAAGGCTACCGGTTTTCTGTGCTCATAGTTTGCTGAAGCTTAAATAAGAATTTCCATACAATATGAAGAATTTCCATTCTGTCTCCCTTCACGTTTGTAAACCACACAGCTTGTATAATGTAACCATTTGGGGTCTGCTTTTTTTTTTTTTTTTTTTGCGGTACTGGGGGTTGAACTCAGGGGCAGTCTACCTCTACCTCCGAGCTATACCCCCAGCCCTATTTTTTTATTCTTTATTTTGAAACCGAGTCTCACTAAGTTGCGGAGTGCCTCACTAGGTAGCTGAGGCTGGCCTCGAACCCGGATCCTCCGGTCTCAGCCTCCTGAATGCTGGGATTACAAGCGTGCGTCACTATGCCCGGCTTGATTCCTGTTTTAAAGGATCAAACTGGGCCAGGGCAAAGGCAGGGAGAGTGGGCAGCGGCTGCCCTAGGAGCCCCCGGGGAGAGAGGCTGCAGGCAGCCAGGTGGCTGAGGCAGCCGCACCTTGCAGCTCCGGGGACCCGCAGGTACCGGTTTCCTCTGCAGGAAACCTGAGCTAGCTACCTGGTATCCTGCTTACCAACTGTATTCTTTTTCTTTTTAGCAAAATAGGCTCCGGAAATTAGATATGCGATAGAACGTGTCTTGTGGCACGCAGTCATGGAGATTGACATCTGATCCCCAGTGAGGGCTGCTCTTACTGTGTTTGCCTGGCCCTGCATTATGCATGTTTTCATGCATTTGAAGCTATTTTTAGATCTGCAGAACTAGGAGCACTTTGAACTTTTCCTGGAGAATTTCCACATGACCTGGCAAGCCACCTTTTACCGGAGAGGCCAAACCTTAGGTAGAGGCTGTCTTAGTCTGTTTTCCATTATTATAATAAAATGCCCAGAATGGGGAGATTTATAAAGGAAAGAGGTTCATTATGATTCACAGTTCTGGAAGCCGGGAAGCCCAAGATCTGGCAGCCACATCTGGTGAGGGTCTCATGCCCTTTCATAACACGGGGCAAGCATACACACGCAGAAGAGAGGAAACAGGAGGGGCCGTCTTGCTTCGTAACGGCCACCTCTCAAGAGAACAAACACGAGAGAGAGAGAGAGAGAGAGAGAGAGAGAGAGAGAGAGAGAAAGGCTTCTATTCTTCTTGAAGGTCCCACCTCCCCACTCGACCTTGTTGGCAATCAAATTTCAACGTGAGTTTTGGAGGAGACAGACCATATTCAACCCTGGCTGGGAGTTTCTTGAGTTGTGCCAGGGCAGTTGTAGGGATTTTTTTCCCTCAATCTCATAGGTTCGTGTATGTGTGTGGCGGGGAAAGGGGGGTACTGGGGATTGAACCCAGGGGCATTCTACCTCCGAGCTACACCCCCAGCCCTATTTTTTATTCTTTATATTGAAACAGGGTCTCACTAAGTTGCAGAGTGCCTCAGTAGGTAGCTGAGGCTGGCCTCGAACCCGGATCCTCCGGTCTCAGCCTCCCAAATGCTGGGATTACAAGCGTGCACCACCACGCCCGGCTTCCTTTCATTCTTTTTATTATTTCTTTATTTTTGGCACTGAGGATTAGATCCAGAGGCATCCTACCTCTAAGTCATACCCTCACCCCCCCCTTTTTTTAAGGTACTAGGGATGGAACCCAGGGGCATTCTACCTCCAAGCTACACCCCCAGTCCTAGTTTTTATTCTTTATTCTGAAACAGAGTCTCACTAAGTTGCGGAGCGCCTCACTAAGTAGCTGAGGCTGGCCGAGAACCTGGATCCTCTGGTCTCAGCCTCCCAAATACTGGGATTACAAGCGTGCACCACCATGCCCGGCTCCCTCACGCTTTTTAATTAATTAATTTTATTTATTTATTTATTTATTTATTTTGAAACAAGGTCTTGATAAATTGCCAAGAGTCTCCCTAAGTTTCTGAGGCCATCCTTGAAACTGTAATCCTCCTGTCTCAGCCAACCAAGTACTGGCATTACAGTTTTTTTTTTTTTTTTTGCGGTACTGGGGATTGAACTCAGGGGCATTCTACCTCCGAGCTATACCCCCAGCCCTATTTTTTATTCTTTATTTTGAAATCGAGTCTCACTAAGTTGCGGAGTGCCTCACTAGGTAGCTGAGGCTGGCCATGAACCCGGATCCTCTGGTCTCAGCCTCCCGAATGCTGGGATTACAAGCGTGCGCCACCACGCCCGGCTTATTTATTTATTATTTTAATTTAGAGACAGGATCTTGCTACCTTACCCAGGCTGGCCTCCAACTTGTGATCCTTCTGTCTCACCCTCCGAGTACCTGGGATTACAGGCCTGCAGCACCAGACCCTTCCCCGTCCGTTCTCAGCTGAGAAAGATGCCTGTAACAAAAGACAGGGCAGCCAGAGGAAAAACAGACCACAGTTTATTAGCATGTATATTTCACACACGGAGATGGGAGACACCCGGGAATGAATGGTTCTCAAAGAGACAGCTTTGAACTCTAGCATGTTCAGCGTCTTTAACAAAGAACAATACATTTTTAGAGAAGACAACCTTTTGTCTCTAGGGATGACAACTGGTGGAAAGGTAAAAGCTGGCAGGCAGAGGCGAGTTAGTGAATTCAGCCGGTGAACCTGGGCTCCTCTGGTCTGTCCCCAGAAGATGGGGCGCTCTCTCTGGTAGGGGGCGGGGCAGGCTTTTGTCTTGGTAAATCCATGTCCTGTGTTGAAGCAAATGAGGGCAGAGTCTTCCTGTATCCACTTAATTGTCTTCAGCTCAACAATCCTTCCTGGGAAGGATCAAAGAATGCAGACTGTGCATTCCCTGTGATCACTGGACATGTGAGCCTCAAATCCGCCCAGCCCAGTGGGTCTGCCCTCCATCGGGACCGGCGTGTGAACTTTCTGCCTCCTCCCCAGCTGTCTGTAAGGAGCGATATGAGAGAGTCTTGCACAGGTGGGGTTCACAGGAAGAGTCACCTAAGCTGCGTTACAGGGACGGGACGATTCCCTTTCTCCCCTCCTGACCCGTCTCCGCCAGCTTTTCAGAAGCCAGCCACTCAAGAATCGTCGACAAGCATTTGGTTTGTATTTGGTACTCAACATTAGCCCAAGAGCTATTGCCAGGGTTAAGCTAGAGCTAAAAGCCTCTCAACATCCTTTCTCATTGTGGGAAAACATCGCGGGCCTTCCCATCTGGGTCACGACGAGGCGTGGTGAGGCTCAGCGGCAGATGGGAGCACGGATGCATGGGGGACGGGAACCATGTATCAGCGAGGGGTGGGTGCTGCCTTCCCTCTTCCTGAGATAGCGCTGCTTCTCAGCCCTCTGTGGGTGCCTTCGTAAGAGTGCTTCTGGACGCAGAGTTCGCCTCCCCTGCTGTGCCCACCTATTTAACCATCTAACCCAGCAGTGGGAGCAGGCTCCGCTAGCGGGGAGGAGGGACCCTCCCAGGTGGCCCTATCTATTTTGTTATCCCGTGGGTTCCCCACCTGGTCCAGCCCTTTCTCCAGCAAGGACATCAAAGGCTGACACAATCTCCTCTGGGTTAGACCACTGGGCCATTTGGCCATTTCGCTGTTTGCTGGGTCATCCCTCTCCACATCTGTAGCTAAACCTTTTTCTTTTTTTCCCCCTTGGTGCTGGAGATTGAGCCCGGGGGTGCTCTACCGGTGAGCAGTACCCTCAGTCCTTTATTTTTTATTTTTATTTTTTGGCACTGGGGATTGAACCTCGAGGGCATTTTACTTCTGAACTACATCTCCAGCCTGGTTTTATTCTTTATTTTGAAACAGGGTCTCATTAAGTTGCAGAGGGCCTCACAAGTTGCTAAGGCTGGCTGCGAACCTGTGATCATCCTGTCTCAGCCTCCCAAGTACTGGGATTACAGGTGTGAGCCTCTGCACCAGGCTTGTTGACAAGAAATTCTGAAGTTCAGCTGGAAGAACAGATGAGTGGTTCTAGTCAAAACAAAAGAAAACACACAGGGCTTGGTGGCCCAAGCCTTTAGGCCCTCTCAAGTGGCTAAGTCAAAGGATGGCTTGAGCCCAGGAGTTCAAGATCAGCCTGAGCAACACAGTCAGACCCAATCTCAAACACAGAGCAAAACCCCACAGCCCTGTTATTTCGGTAATCTAAGAAACACAAATCAAAACAAAGCAAGCCCTGGCATGGTGGCACACTTCTGTAATTCCAGTACTTGGGAGGCTGAGACAGGAGGATCATAGACACGAAGATAGCCTCAGCAATTTATTGAGGCTCTCAAAATTTACTGAGACCCTGTTTCAAAAATAAAAAGTAAAATAGGGTTGGGGGTGTAGCTCAGAGGTAGAGTATCTCTAGGTTCAATCCCCAGTACTGCAAAAATAAAAACAAACAAACAAAACCCCCAAACAATCATTTTAAATGTAACCTGAAAAAACAACCTGTGTGGTCAAGGCCACAGAAAAAACCCTGCCATTTCTTTGGGAAAACTCAAAAATCTTCCTGTTAGATAATTTAGAAAATATTTAAAAAATATATATCTTGTTTTTGACCTATCAGTTCCCTCTTCTAGAATTCTGAAATAGAACACGTGTAATAAAACATCAGTCAGCTGGGTGAGGTGAGGCGCACCTAATATATCCCACTACTTGGGAGGCTGAGACAGGAGGATCGCAGGTTGGATGCCAGTCTTGGCAACTTAGGGAGACCTTCTGCAACTTAGTGATAGCCTGTTTCAAAGTAAAAAAGAAAATAGAGCTGAGGGTGTAGCTCAGAGGTAGAATGCCTCTGGAGAAGGACGGAAGGAAGGGAGGGAGGGAGGGAGGAAGGAAAGAAGGAAGGAAGGAAGGAAATTCATTGGCAATTTATTTGTACATTTATGCAGCCTTTAAGAATTGTTTTATACAAGAATATCTAGTGAAATGGGCTAAGTGGAAAAGCCACACTATACCTTTGCAAAGCATCCCCCCAATTACGCCAAACATGAAATGGATATGCATAGAAAACCACCAGAGGATACGTCTCAAAAACATCAAACGTGATTGACTACAGGAGGTAGAAAATATGAACGATCTTGATGTCTTCCTGTTCCCTATTTATGCAACAGATTCTAAAAGTGTTTTAAAATTAACCGTACGATTAGAAATTTGCCTTTGTTGAAGGCCCGAGAGGACCCTGCACTGGCCTGGAAACCCTGGGAAGTGTTTTCCTTGGGAAAGCTACGGCCACCTTCTCGTGGGTGAGTCACCGCACAGGTTCACACCTGCCTCCTCCGACGCCGCAGTGGCTGCAGTCGGCTTCCCAGCTAAATGACCCACGTGTGCAAATGGCCACCTCGCCCGGCCGCTGCCCGGCGCCTGGCCCGCAGCCAGAGGAAGCCAGGCCCCTCCTGCTCGCTCTTAGTTTCGGGAACACAGGGCCTTTCCAAGTTCACACGATCGGCCTCGGAATAACTCGGGGGCCCGCAGGCTTCAGGTGCGCGGGTGCAGCGGGGCGCCCAGGGCGGGGGCCGGCGCGCGGGGAGGGGACCGGCTTGGAAGTCCGGGGACGCGCGGGCCCGGCGCCTTTCCTAAGCCAGCACGGACGCCCAGACCCGCTGACCACGGGCCGGCCGCGCGTCCCCTGCAGGGACAAAGGGTCAGCACACTCGGGCTCCGGGCTGTCGCCGCCAGGGGCTGGTGGTCGCCCGGGCGCCGGGGCGGTGGGGGAGGGGTGACCCGGCCGCCCCGCCCCCAGGCCGCGGCCGCGAGCCGGACTGACCCTCGGCAGCTCCTGTAGTCACGTGGCGCTGGGAACCCGGCGGGGGAGGTGGGGCCGGGCCTGGCAGCGCTGAACTCCAACCTGCGCTGTCGCCGCGGCGCGGAGCGGGCCGGGAGGCCGCCCTGGGGCTCCATGGACGGGCGCGGCGCCCCGGCGCGGCCCGCGGGAGAGGTACGGCGCGGCGGGGCGCGGGCCGGGGGCGCCACCTGCGGGGCGCGTGGCCGGGGCGCGCGGGCGTGCATGCGCGGCGGGGGCGCGGGGGCGCGCGGCGGGGGCGCGGGCGGCGGGGGCGCGCGCACCTGCGCACAGGCTCGGCGGGCTGCGCGGCGCGGGGACCCGGTGGCCCCAGCGTAGGAGCGGGACCCGCGCGCCCGCGAACGCAACGGGGGGGGGGCGCACCCCTATAAAAGGCCTGCTGCCACCCATGGCCACTTAGGGTCCCCACGGGGATTCTGGCCGAGCCCTGGTCACACTGGCGCGCCCTGCGCAGCCCCCGTGGGAAACAGGCCTGGAATTGTCGTCGGGAGGAGAGTGGGGGCAGGGGAGGCATCGGGGGCTTCAGAGTTAGTGCCCTGGGCCGGGGAAAGACCCTGGCCGCCGACTGGCGAGCTCGTTCCGTGACCTTACCAGGTGACTCCCAAAGGCGGCAGTGTGCCTCCCGAGTGAAGGGCCCCACTCATTTGTTTAGGAGTATCCATTGAGGTCGCTCTGCCGGCAGGGTGTGTGGCTTGTCCGGGGAGGGTTGGGCTGGGCAGGACACAAAGATGAGTGGCCCCTCGGGAGCGCAGCGCCTCACGCGTGTTTTCTCTCCCCTCCCCGCAGGTAAGGCTGGCCTCTCTGCACTCAGAGGTCTGAGCTCTGCCATGGGGGTAGGGGTGTCTTTACTGCTGCAGTTTTCTCTGACATCCGGGGGCTATCGCAGTGTGGGCCGAAGCAGGCGCTGCAGCCGCAGAAGTGTCCCCAGGAACGTCCCCGGGAGGAGCTGGAAAGAGACACATCTCCAGCTCCACAGTCTTCAGGGTAGGGTCTGGCCCTTGTGTCCCCAACCGCCCTGCAGCCCCGCACTCCGGCTCCCCCATCCTGGGAGAAGGAGAGGGAACCATGGGGAAGGATCCCTTTCTCCCACCCTGGGATCTTCCCTGTTCAGTCGGCCCCCACGAGGTTGAGTGAGTCACGCCCGTGTTCCCCCAGAGAGCAGGCTGTAGGGAATTTCGGAGGCTGCGTCTGGATGGAGCCTGGGAGGGAGCTCCCTTAGTCTTCATTGCGGTCCCAGCCCTCCTTCCATGGAGGACACTCAGGCAGGAGCCTGGCTCCCCCCAGCTGTGGAAGAGTTGAACATGAGCCAGCCCCTGGCCAGGTTGGGGCAGGACTGGGCAGGGGACAGAGATTACAATCTCTTCTTCCCTCCCCCTGTCTTGCCCCAATAATCCCCAGCACCCCAAGGGAGTGAGGCGAGGGATGGGGCCCCCAGGGCAGCAAGCTGGAGGTGTTCCTTGGATTCAGGACAGCGTTGCTTCCTGTGGTGTCCTAATCGGTGGGTGGGTGGAGGAGGGCGGGCAGGCAGGCAGAATGCGGGCAGTCTGGACAGGCGGTGGCGTTAGGCTGTGCTGGGAGTGGTGCCCCGGGCTCCCCTCCTATCCCCGAGACAGGCTGCTTCCCCAGGAGGCTCAGGCTGGCGAGGCTGACGGTGTTACTGGGTGGAACTGTTACCACCGTGTGGGAAGAGGCTAGCTTCTCCCACTCCACAAATAATTGGGAGTCAAGTTGGCAGGAAAATAGGTTTTATTCAAAGTCAGCTTTGAAGGAAGATAGAGGAAACTCATGTTTCACATTTTCATCTTGAGAGAACTCAAGCTTTTAGAAGCTAAGAAGCGGCAAAGTGGACAGAAGAAAGGAAATACACATAGGCAGATTTAGATAGCTGGAGATCCTCTCAGGCCAGGTGGGGCAGCCAGACCGGCAGCCTTTACTCTGATTATGAGGAAATGCAGGAAAAGTTCACAAGGTAAACAATATGGAGATCTGCTCTTGGAATGAACAAGCTGTCCGTAGTTTCGAGGCAGTCTGTTTCAGTTCCCCTGTTCTTGCTCATCTCTCAGTCTTGAGGGAGTCGGGGCTCGGGGTTCACTCCGGGATCACTGTGCAGATCCCACCACGGACGAAGAACTCAGCAGTCAGATGCTTAGTCCTGAAGGGGCAGAGTTCCTCGGCTTGGCCCAGGGGAGAGGCTTGGTGCTGTTTCTGTTTCGCATAAGAACCCTTTCCACAACCTTCCGGCTGTTTATTTGGGTGGGAGAGTGACTCCACGCGGTCTTGTCTCTGCCTCTGAACAGTTTCCTCTGAGGCCATTGCTGGTGGTTTGCCAGGCATCTTGTCCCATGGTACAGGAGCCTTGTCCAGTTCTTTGATCTGATCAGTCCTACGTCGGAGGGGAAGTTACAGTTTGAGTCAGCATCAGAAGACTTCTTTTTAGGCAATTTTAAGCAAGTGAAGGCTTTTGGAATGGTTAGCTGTTAGGCCAGAAAAACACAGAATATTAGAGCAAAGCAACCCAGTGTGTATAATATATTGATTTGAATAAGTGTAACTCTTTAGTGCTATCATCTTTTATCAAAGAAAAGCAACTCGTCTGTAAAAATAGTTCTGTCAGATCTGCACTAAGGAGTGGCTGTTAGCTAGAGTCCCTCCTATGTAAATCAACCTTAATTACTGTCTGGGTAGAAAGTGTAATACCACATTCCATAACATCTTTAGAAGTTAGTACGTTTTACAGGAAAAAAGAAAACATAGTCTATAAGAATTAATGTCATCCCTTCAATTAAGAACATACATATACACACTTAAAGGTACTTGGTAAACTAGGTCATAATGTAAAGAGTACAACTAAGGGGAATAAAGCCGTTTAAAATAGCCAGTCTTACACATATCCTATATCAGAATCTTTTGCCTAAATTTTTTTTTTTTTTTTTTTTTTTGGTACTGGGGATTGAACTCAGGGGCGTTCTCCCTCCGAGCTATACTCCCAGCCCCTATTTTTGATTCTTTATTTTGAAACCGAGTCTCACTAGGTAGCTGGGGCTGGCCGCGAACCCGGATCCTCCGGTCTCAGCCTCCCAAGTACTAGGATTACAAGCGTGCGCCACCAGGCCCGGCTCTAAATTTGTTTTGAGATGGAGAATGAATAAAGCAGATGGCCCCTGATCAGCTAGAGAGACAGAGCACTCATCTAAGATGACTACAAATAATATATAGGAAGTATTGCTATAACTTAGAAAGCTTAGTAAGTTAGCAAAACAATTTAGTTACCTCCACAATGTTAAGACAACAATGATGATTTATAGCACTATATCCACAGTATGAGATTTTATTTTATTTCTTTTTATGGCACTGGAGATTGAACCCAGAGGCATTCTACCTCTGAGCTACACCCCCAACCTGATTTTATTTCTTGTTTGGAAACAGGGTCTCACTAAGTTGTGGAAGGCCTTGCTCAGTTGCCAAGGCTGGCTTCAAACCTGCAATCCTCCTATCTCAGCCTCCCAAGTGCTGGGATTACAAGCATACACCACCATGCCTGGCTAGACTATCAGATTTTAAAGATTTAGAGTATTTGTGTCAATAGAAGACATTAATCATTGTAAAATATTAAATCATTTAACCAGACTTACCAAAAAGAGACTTTTTTTTTTTTTTTTTTTTTTGCAGTACAAGGAACTGAATTCAGGGGCTTTCTACTTCCAAGTTACACCCCCGGTTCTATTTTTTTATTCTTATTTTGAAACAGGATCTTGCTAAATTGTGGAGGACATCACTAAGTAGCTGAGGCTGACCTCCAACACACGATCCTCCTGTCTCAGCCTCCCAAGTACTGGGATTACAAGTATGACCATCACTCTCAGCCAAAGAGAGACTTTAGAACAAATGAAGATTTGAATAAACTTCTGTAAGACTTCACTGTCTTTTAAGCAATCAAAAACCTAACAAAATCAGCATAAAACATAAAAATTATCTTCATAAAACAGAAAACTTGAGCCAGGCATGGTGGCACATGCTTGTAATCCCAGCATTTGGAAGGCTGAGACTGGAGGATCTGGGTTCGAGGCCAGTCTCAGCTGCTTAGTGAGGCCCTCCGAAACTTAGTGAGACCCTATATCAAAATAAAGAATTAAAAATAGGGCTAGGGGTGTAGCTCAGAGGTAGACTGTCCCCAGGTTCCATCCCCAGTACCGCAAAAAAAAAAAAAAAGGAAAACTTTTGTTCTTTAAGCTAGTTCTTTTGTAAACTTTGCAAAGAGCAGATCAGTCATTGCCAAACTGTTGAATCCTACCTATAAATGCATTTTAAAAGCTGCTTTAAGTTTCTCTAGAACTTAAGCATTAGTCAAAACATCAAGACTATTACCTTGTGGTTTGGGGCAAGTAAAAGTAAAGAAAATAAGACACATAAAAAACGGTAGATAAACTCTCAGACCTTAATTCATAAACTGCTAATTCTCTTCTCCCACTTTTACAATGTATGAAATAGGCCTTTTCTTATCCTATTTATAATAGAATCAACCATAAACACCAGGTGTAAGTGCAAGAAACTCTACAGAAATTATCATAAAAATATCAGACCCTTCTTATCCTCACCACTCAACAACAGCTGGGCCATTCTTTTGTTCCTGGACAATTCTGACTCCCCTCAGTCTGGGCTGTCCACTTCCCCTACAGCGAAGTCCCCCCCCCCTTTCTTCTCCCAGTTAAAGCTTTGCCTTTATATTCATGCTCATGTGACTTGAGTTCATTCTTGTCAACACTGAATCAAAAATCCCCATCTCCGGTATCATTTTGACATCAGACACAGCACAAGACCCATTCCACAGCTTGGAGGGATATTTTAAGAAGGCAATGAAGCAACTTGCTGATTAGAACAATAAAATCCAGGCAGTTTACACAGAAAATACAAAGCCACAAATGGAGATACCTTTGTTGGGGGGGGGGGCTCCCTGAATTGCTCTGTTACATTTCCCACTGTCACCTCTTCCATAGGAGAGGTGAAATGTCACCTCCTACCTGACTGCTTCCTCCTTCCATGGGGGCAAAGAGTCGGGGTTTAGGGAATGGATGATCTTAAATTGGTGAAATACATAACTTGTTCCTTGTTTGGGGGATGGGGTCTTGGCTTTATTCCAAGGTTTGAGTCCTGAAAGCTTTAATGAAGTAGGACATCAGATGGACCCTTCACTGTTTAGCCAGCTGCTGTTCAACCCTGAGCAGTCTGCAGGGTGGAGGGTGGAGGGGATGGTGTGTCAGATCTGCAAACCTGGAGACGGCAAGTGATGCAAGGTGGTTAGCATGTAACTCAACTGCTGTGCACACCCTGCATTTTCTGATTTAAAGGGTGGGCACCTATCCTAAAGGGGAGAAAGGGTGTCTTCTGTACAGCTCCGTGGAGACTTAAGTGCACTTTGGGATGCTACCCTAATTCAGAGAGTTGTTAATAAACAATACCATACAGTTTATTTTTAACTCTAAGTCAGCAAAGGGACTGATGTTAGTCTACAGAGAATTATAAACAGGCTTTTAATCTGTTTTTACTGAAGGCTAATTAACATCAATTTTAACAATCACAAATTTAGGGCCTCTATATCATTGTGAACCTTTTTCTAGCAAGGCAGTTGTGAAAGTCAATTTAAGAGTCAGTGGAAGCCGGGCGTGGTGGCGCACGCTTGTAATCCCAGCATTCGGGAGGCTGAGACCCGAGGATCTGGGTTCAAGGCCAGTCTTAGCTACCTAGTGAGGCACTCCGCAACTTAGTGAGACCCAGTTTCAAAATAAAGAATAAAAAATAGGGCTGGGGGTATAGCTCGGAGGTATAATGCCCCTGAGTTCAATCCCCAGGTACCGAAAAAAAAAAAAAAAAAAAAAAAAAGAGTCAGTAGGCGTGGTGGCTTGTAATCCCAGTACTTGGGAGGCTGAGACTGGAGGATCTGGGTTCGCGGTCAGCCTCAGCTACCTAGTGAGGCACTCCGCAACTTAGTGAGACCCTGTTTCAAAATAAAGAATACAAATAGGGCTGGGGGTGTAGCTCAGAGGTAGAATGCCCCTGGGTTCAATCTCCAGTTATGCAAAAACATAAATAAATAAAAATTAAGAATCCAAGCCGGGCGTGGTGGCACACGCTTGTAATCCCAGCATCCGGAAGGCTGAGACCGGAGGATCCGGGTTTGCAGCCAGCCTCAGCTACCTAGTGAGGCACTCCACAACTTAGACTCAGTTTCAAAATAAAGAATAAAAAGTAGGGCTGGGGGTGTAGCTCGGAAGTAGAATGCCCCTGAGTTCAATCCCCAGTACCGCAAAAAAAAAAAAAAAAAAAAAGAGTCAAAGTAGGTTTTTTGTTTGTTTGTTCTGTGGCACAAGGGATTGAACCCAGGAGCATTCCACCCAGCCCTATTTTACTATTTTGAAACTGGGTTTTGTCAGGTTGATGAAAGTCTCACTATTCGTTAAGACTGTCCCTGAACCTGTGATCCTCATGGCTCAGCCTCCCATGTACTGGGATTACAAGTGTGTGCCACCACCCCAGACTCAATCAAAGTAGTTTTAAAAGCTAATGTCTAAAAAACATGTATCAAACATCAAATTTCTTTTATAGTTAATAGAAAGAATGTAACAGAATTCTGGAAATGTATGTAGCATTTAGTATTTAGGTTTTCCTTTTTTTTTTTTTTTTTTTTTTTTTTTTTTTTTTTTTTTTTTTTTTTTGCGGTGCTAGGGATTGAACTCATGGGCATTCTACCTTGGAGCTATACCCCCAGCCCTATTTTTTATTCTTTATTTTGAAACAGGGTCTCACTAAGTTGCGGAGTGCCTCAGTAGGTAGTTGAGGCTGGCCTCGAACCCGGATCCTCCGGTCTCAGCCTCCCAAATGCAAAACAAAGGATGTTTCTTTTAAAAAACTGAACATTTATAAATGCCTGTCCCATATTTAGCTATTTTACTCATTTTAATATCTATCTTTAGATTATCCATGGATATATAAAGTACAGAACATTATATCTTTATATCTTAACTTTCTTTTTTTTTTTTTTTTTTTTGCGGTACTGGGGATTGAACTCAGGGGCATTCTACCTCCGAGCTATACCCCCAGTCCTATTTT
>PVLC010032155.1:0-18346 GCA_004027655.1 Graphiurus murinus | reverse complement strand
AACAGGAAAGAACGAGAAAAACCACCGACCAGCCCTACTAAATGGTGTGTGGTTTATCCCTGCAGCTGGGGCGTGAGGAACACACTGGTTTCCAGTAATTTACAGAGAAGCTCTGCTAAGCCATGCCTTGTTCCCACCAGCATGCCCTGCAAACAGGACAACATTTCCAGGGGACATAATCTGCAGCGTCACTGAGCTCGTGTATACTACCCAGATAAGCGTTGCAATGAAGGAGACCCAGCTGGGGGGAAAAATTAGGGCTCTCCCAGCCTTTAGGACTTCTGCTTTGTGGAAGTCTCTCTTAACCTCTTTGCTGAGGTAAGAGGCCCACATCCTAGACTCCTGAATGTACAAATACATATGTTGAAGGTGTTCTCTAAAATATATGTACAACCAACTAAAAAGAGCAATCTCTTTCTTTATGAGGCTGATTTTGTTTTTCACTTTTCCTGCCTGCCCATGGCAGTTTTTCTTTATAAATAATTCAGATTGTAAGAGGGAAGGGGAGTCTCTGTATGCATAGATCTCATGCTATAGAAGAGAAGCTTTATTTTTAGGTATGTTTAGGAAGGAGTTAAAGAACAAAGGAAAATGATTTTTTTTTTTATTTATTTTTTCTATGTGGTTTAAGATGAGCGATGCCAACTTCCTTTTGGGAGAAACGATACAGGACACAGATTGTTCCATGTTAAAGGAACAGGCTTAGGTAAATACAGCAAGTTTGGCCTTAGGCTGGCTGGCGGCCTCCTACCCCAACTTCTCACCCGCTGAAGCTCAGGGGAATGAGGGGCACGTAGATACATACATGGTGAGGATTTATTTCCAGGAATTACAAGCTTATCAAAGACACGTTTCTCCGTAGTCTCTGTAGAAGGACTTGTGCCATGTTCTTTTGTTTTGTTTGTTTGTTTTAAATGAAGACTAGGATTTGTACAGATCGAACCATGTAACTAAGTCTTAAAAGTAAATTTATTTTTGCCAGCCTACTAACTGGTTGAATTCAGTTTCAATCAGACACTAATTTAGAAGGAGTTGTCAAAGCACTCCTTCACAGAATATTGTAAATGTTAAAGTCAGTGTTATTGGCCTCAAGTGTATTAAAGAGATAGACTCCAATTCAAATATGTTATTAGAAATGGTGGCACACACCTGTCATTCCACTACATTGGAGGCTGAGATAGGAGGATCACAGGTTCAAGGACAGCCTCAGCAACTTAGTGAAATCCTGTTTTAAAAATAAATTAAAGATAGGGCCACGGTGTAGTTCCATCTCAGTACCACACACACATACACACACACACACACACACACACATATTTAAAAAATGAAAAGAGAAAAATGGGTGCTGGCAAATATTTATTATACTTAAGTATATATTTAAGGTGTGAAATATAATAAGGTTAACATATTTATACATCAATATAACCATGACCACAGCCAAGAAAAAAACATATTTATCACTCCCCAAAATTCCCATGTGCCCCTTTCTACGGTTCATATAAATAAAGTAATATAGAATGTGCTCCTCTTTATCTGACTTCTTGCATTTAACATAATTGTTTTGAGATTCATTCATATTATAGTGTACACACCAAGAATTCATTCAGTATTATTCCTAAGTGGATTCATTTATATGGATACACCTATTTGTCTAACAGTTCTCTGGAATTGACATCTCAGTTCAGTTCTGTCCAATCCACAGTAGTTGCAAATGGCCTTGAGCATTTGTGTATGCATTTTTAAACAGACATATACTTTCCTGTATCTTGAGTACATATCCAGGAGGGGAAGGAATGGATCCCATGAGGCATTGCCTTAGTCAGAATTCTCACTGCTATAATCCAGAAGACCTGATGATGCAACTTAAAGAAGGATGGTGTTGAAATATCTGGGGGGTCAGGCCCCGTGAGGCCAGGGTCGGAAGCCCAGGGCATGGCACTGGAAGGTGGAGAGGAAGGAAGCAAAGCACAGGACTTTGGTCTTCACATCCCGGAGGCTGGAAGCAAGAATAAGAGAGAGCCATCAAGAAGGAGATTCAAAGACACAAGCACAATCCCCAAGGCCACGCCCCACCAGTCCAGGTTACCACCCATTGTATGGTAACCAATGGCTGGTTACTATCCATTGTAATGGATTTATCTACTGATTAGGCTAAACCCCCATGGTCCAGCCATATCAACCCTGAACATTAATCCATGAGCTCTTCAGAGTGGACTCTGTATCTGACCATAGCATACATGTATACCTAGTTTTTAAAACAACTGTCCAACTGTGTTTTCAAAAGGACTATGCCCCCAGGCATGGTGGCCCATGCTTATAATCCCAGCATTTGGGAGGCTGAGACCGGAGGATCCAGATTCATGGTCAGCCTCAGCTACCTAGTGAGGCACTCTGCAACTTAGTGAGGCCCTGTTTCAAAATAAAGAATAAAAAATAGGGCTGGGGGCATAGCTCAGAGGTAGAATGTCCCTGAGTTCAAAGTTCAATCCCCAGTGCCACAAAAAAAAAAAAAAAGACTATGCCATTTTAGATTCTCAATAGCAGCATGTGATAATCCCAGTTTCTTTACCTAACATGGCACTCTTATTTTTAAAATTTCAACTTCTGATTGTTTATTGCTAGATACAAGTACCATCATTAATGTTATGCATTTATCTTGCCATCCATAACTTGCTAAACTCACTTATTTGTTGGTGAAGTGCTTACAGTCAGTCAAAATTTCTACATAAACAACCATGCCATCTAGGAATAAAAAGCTTTCCTTTTTCCTTTCAAACTAAGTCCATTTCATTTATTTTCTGGCCTTTTTGCCCTGGCAAGAGGCTCCAGCTCAATGGTGAACAAATAAAATACCACCTGATTTTAATATATTTTGTAATCTGCAGCAATCAGGAGAATGCTGTTGCTTTCATTATAAGCAAGTAGGTCAGTGGAGGAAAGAAACATGAGAAAACAAAGACATTTTTACTTTTTCTCCAATCCTAGAGGAACAGTTTTCAGTCTTTTACCACTAAGAATGATAATAGCTATAGAGGAGCAGGATGAAGAAGTTCCCTTCTTTTCCTAGTTTGCTGAAAGTTTCTTAGGTCAAGAAGAGAGTTGAAACTTTGTCAAATTCTTTTTTTGGAAAACCAGATTTTCATGACTGTTTAGAGCAACACCTCACCTTCTCTTAACTAATTTGGTGGCAAAATATGACCCAAAATGATATAAGGTGAGTTGTAGTCTTCATTAATCTCTCTTGTGTGTTGTGTCAAAGAGTTAACATAGCAGACTGAAGCTACTACCCATGGAAAGTTCGGTTTTCAAGGTGGCCTTTGCCTGGGATCTGGGAACATGAATGTGGGGAAGGTTGCTACCATTCCCTAACTCTTAAGAGTGGCTCACAGTGCCTGAACTGTTTATACAATCCATGGGATTTATGCTGAAAACCTACTTGTCTTCTGAAAGTCTTTAAGTTTGGTAAGTGCTAGGCAGAGATATGCATATGTCTTAGTCCCCAGTAAAAATTCTGAGCGCTGATTCTCTAATGAGCTTCTCTAGCAGAAAACATTTCACATGTGTTGTCACAATTTGTGGTGAGAAAAAGTAAATGCATCCTGTGTGACTCCATTGAGAGAAAACTCCTGGATCTCCATGTCTGGTTTTCTCTGGGCTTCTCCCCATGATCATTTTCCTTTGCTGGTTTTGCTTTGCTGTTCCTTTGTGTCCATTTGTTGTGATAAATCATAGACAGGAATATAAATGCAGCCTGAGTCCTTTGTCTTCCTAGCAAATCACCAGACCTGGAAGTGGTCTTGGGTCCTTGACACAAAAGAGAATGTGATTGATGATAGGGTGTTGGTCCAAAGCGTGCTGGGATTGCTACATAGCATATGCTGGATACTCCGTATGACTCCTCAAAATTCTCAAAAGTTCTGGATTTCAAAATGCATTGTACCTGTGATTTTGAACAAAAAATTGTGGAGCCATATCCACAAATATACATATAATAAATTATAAATAGTTTGCAGATAAAAGTAGTGGAGATTTCCATTGCCTACAGACCTTTCTAGATAGGAGCAAAGATGTTTTGCTGTTGTTGTTTTTGTTTCTTGCAGTACTGGAGATTGAACCCAGGGACATTCTACCTCTGAGCTACACCTCCCAGTCCTATTTTTTATTCTTTATTTTGAAATAGGGTCTCACTAAGTTGCAGAGAACCTCTCTAAGTAGCTGAGGCTGGCTGAGAACCCAGATCCTCCTGTCTCAGCCTCCCAACTACTGGGATTACAAGTGTGGGCCACCATGCCCAGGGCAATGGTGATTTCTTATGCTAAGAAGAAGAAGAAGATGATGATGATGGTTAAAATGATAATGATCTGCTGCTGATATTAGTAGTGATAGAAATAATAATAATAATAATAATAATAATAATAATAAGAAGAAGAAGAAGAAGAAGAAGTAACATTTCTTAAGTCCTATGTCCAGCACCAGACACTATTTACAATCTTTACAACAACCCCATAAAGTTGTTATTATTATTATTATTTCTTTTGTTGTTGTTGAAAATAAACTGAGGCTTAATGAGGATGTTTAACTGGACCAATGTTAAGAAGTTCATAAGGGCTGGAGACTAGATTTTAACCCAGGCTCACCTGGCTAGATGCCTGAGCCCTAATCACAGTACCATGAGCAGTGACCGCTGTGCAGTTAGCCCATTTCGCTATTTGCTTCCATAAGCTCTGTTTCCATCACATGCAGGTTAATTTCTGGGACTTCTGCTAGGCTGTGTCTCAGGCTTACTTACAGAACCACATGCAGACTATTTGTTTCCTCCCTTATCCCTGCTGGCTGACAGCAACAGATGTGCTCCGTGTTCTATCCTGAGCTTTTGTTCCTCTACTGCCATTTAATCTCTACCATATGCTGATTCCTTTTCATGCACATGCTCCTGTTTTATGATAAATACTTTCCTGAGTGCAGATAAAAACATACTTTATCAATCCCACATTATAGTAAAAGAAATTAAGGCACAGAGGAAAGGAAAAAATAAATAAGAGGGACTATATTGAAAGCTAGAACTGAAGGCTAGGTCTAAGCAGGCCCAAGAAATGGGTCCAACTTTGGATTTACTTACATGCAGCAGGAAGCATGAATTTAAATTTCCAAGTTCCAAGCAAGCCAAGGAAGCTGGGCTTGGAAAGTGATTTAAAAGGGATAGAAAAATAGACCCAGCGACATAAGAGGAAAGTGGCACAGAAAAAAGGACACTAAATCTAGTGTCAAGGAATCTAGGTTTCATTGAATTAGTTCATTGAGCCTAATTGGCATTTAAATTTTTTTTTCAAAATTATCCCTGAAGACCTTCATCATCAGTTTTGCATTACCATAACAAACATGCTAGGTAATCAACTTACAAAGATGAAAGTTTATTTTGGCTCACTGTTTTGGTGGCTCTGGTCTATAATTGGTTGGCCATATTGCTTTGGGTCTGTGTTGAAGAGGTGCATCACTGGGAGCAGGTGGTAGAGCCAAACCCCTCACCTCGTAACCCGGAAGTAAAGGAAAAGGAGGGAGGCGCTGGGGACCACAATCACTTCAAGGGCATGCCGTTGAGAACATCCCACTAGTGTCTAACTCTTGCAGGTTTCATCATCTTCCAAAGTGTGACCCTGCAGACCAAGCATGGGCATATGAGGGACACTCACAGCCAGACTGTAGCAAGTCCTCTCCAACTCAAAACAAACAAACAAACAAACAAAAGCTTTTCATCTGGAAAAAAAATCTGGCTTAAAATAAGTATCAGAGGAGGCATATGAAGAAAAAAAAAAAAAGACTAGTTTGTGAGTTAAATATCCTCTTTTTGTGTGTGTGTGGTACTGGGGATTGAACTCAGGGGCATTCTACCTCCGAGATATACCAGCCCTATTTTTTATTCTTTATTTTGAAACAGGGTCTCACTAAGTTGCGGAGTGTCTCACTAAGTAGCTGAGGCTGGCCGTGAACCGGGATCCTCTGGTCTCAGCCTCCTAAATGCTGGGATTACAAACGTGTGCCACCATGCCTGTCTCTCTCTCTCTCTCTCTCTCTCTCTCTCTCTCTCTCTCTCTCTCTCTCTTTCTCTCTCTCTCTTTTTAAACCCAGGGGCATTCCACCTCTGAGCTATACCCCCAGTCCTATTTTTTATTATTTATTTTTAAACAGGGTCTCACTAAGTTGTGGAGAGCCTCACTAGGTAGCTGAGGCTAGCTGCGAACCCAGATCCTCCGGTCTCAGCCTCCCAAATGCTGGGATTACAAGCATGCACCACCACCACGCCCAGCCTAAATATCCTCTTTAAAAGACTATTTAAAGCCTAAGTCAGCATCTGTAGCAATATTCTTCAGAGCTTCCCCGAACCACTGTTCTGGGACTTGTTTTTACCCTAAAAAGTCCTCTGATTTCTATGAGGTTTCAGCGGTTCCAAGAGAATAGTGCCAGGGGTGTAAGGTTCTAGGGTCCAGCAGGGCCTATCTGAATAAATCTGACCGCATCTTTCTTTGTTGTGAATAGATTATTTTGCTCTTACTGTAGAGATTTAAGGCAACATTTCAAGATTTAAACCCACATAAAGCCTTTTGTTTCCTAGGTGTACTAGGAATTACTTACTCTGAAAGATACAGGAGGCAATAAATTATAGCTCTGAAAGCACTGCATGTAGAGAAAAAAAGAGGAGGAGGAAGTCTCAACATAACATCACATGCTGTATCAAGTCACTTGCTAGCAACATCACTTACCAACTTTGTGACATCAGTGGCTTACCTCTCTGAGTGACTCTGTACTCACAATTGAATTTGGGAGTAGAATGGTCAGTTCTGCCTCTTGCTGAGTACTAGAGTTGCAGGTGTGCACCACCATGTCCATCTTAGAATTCATTTTTATGGACAAAACAGGCAGCCAATGTCATAGCAGTAAAGTTAGGAAAGCAGTTGTCCTTGGAAATAGGTAGGTTAAATGTGATAACTTAAAACTGATCATTGACAAATTTTACAGTTCTACAAATTATTCTTATTAGGAGGCTAAAATGCAGGGCAGAGAACAAAAAAGAAGAATTTTATATAGGATAAAATAGCAACTATTCTCTTGGTCTTTTCAGCTAAGGGTTATCACTGTATTCAAATTAAGGAGTAAATGGATATCTATCTCAGAACGTTACCATATAAACCATTTTATGGTTGTCAATCATGTAATAAAGTGTGTATGGCCCAGAGTTCTGATGGGTTGGGTCATACTGGATGATTTCTTCAGCTGTCTTTGTGCAGCTCCTCTACAAGATAAATTTCAGGTAAGTTACAGGTCACTAGTTGGCATATGTGTGCTAGAAAGGGGGCAGATAATAAATATGTTCATCTTTCTTGCCCATACACTCTCTCTGAAAACTATTCAACTTGCCAGTGTAGCATGAAATCACTGATGTGCAATATGTAAATGAATGGGTCTGGGAAGTTCCAATAGAACTTAAGTTATAAACAGTCACAGGTCATTTGCCAACCCCTGGTACATCTGTGGGCATCTGTATTAGGTAAGGTTACCAACTCATCTCACTGTGCTGGGGACTTGTCAGGTTTAGCAACGAAAGTCCTGTGTCCTATAAAACCCTTCATTCCAAAGCACACTGAGGAGGTTGGTTACTATAGACTAGTAAGTGGGTTTTATTTGTAATTTACAGTACTTCTGAAACAGAAGATACCAAGTGTGTGAGAAATCACCCCTTCTCCCTTAAAATTGCCTTGGGTAAACTCAATGAAGTCATAAGTGATCAGGCCAGTCTGTATAGCCTCTAGTGTTATACAAGAGAAAGGAATCAGATTACAAAAGTCCCTTCCTACGTCTGCTTTCATATAGAGACTTCCCACTTCTTCCTGCAGTTGATTCCGCCTTCAGAGAAAGCTTTAAACTGAGTGTTGGCAAGGTGTGTGGATGTCTCAAGAGATGAAAGGCAAGTTATAATAGAATTGTCATTCTCAGACTAATTATTGTTTCTTACTAGTGCGAGCCCCAGAGAGTCTGCTGAATTTCAGTAGATAAACAAAAGAGAGGCTCTTCCGGGACCAAGGTGGCACAGATGAAAAGCAACCTCAAACACAACACTAATTGACTGTTTTCTTTGCAGCTTCCACAAGCTCCTGCGTGGGTTTTCAGACAGAAGTGGTAGGAATTACCAGAACCATCAGCACTGTGATTTCTCTACTGTCAGAAAGGTCCCATCCCACCAGGGCTGCAAAGAATGAGCAGAAAATCACAGTATTTAATGTTAAGAAAACATAAGAAAACAGGCATCTACCACTGCTACCCAGTTGTTCTTGGAAATTTTCTTAAACCCTTAGTGCTAAGTGTCCTCACCTTCCAAGCCATAAAAATAATACCAAGAACTTCATGGAGTGGTGGTGAGAATGGAAGACGTTCTTTGAGAATATGTCCAATGAATAGATTTGGGATAGTGCTCCATCTTTTCATGGGACTGTATTACTAGGAAATATAATCCTGTCTTTGTGACTTAGGGAAAGCATCTTAGAGATGACTGCTCTTATGTTAAAAGTGAAAGGATGTTTTCTATTTAAGTAAAGGGAGAAGTAAAAAGAGGCACAGTGATTTGGGGAAAGGAGCAAGCCTTTGTGAGGAAATGGTGATGAAAGAGAATAGTAATAAGCAAAAAAAAAGAGCCCATGGGCAGTAGGGGACAAAATCATAGGAGAAAGTGGTTGAAGAGATGAGGCTGGCCAAGATCATGAGGGGCGATGGAGAAACAGTCTAATTTTAAAGCAAGTAGAATGTCAAACAGGGGATTGACATTTGCTACTTCTCTGCCACCCAAATATCCATTCACCTTATGTCCAAGGACTGCTTCTGACTTCTTTCCAGGGAATCACTCTTACACCCATGTTCATATGCTCAGGCATGGGTTCTATTTGTGCTGTCTGTATCCTGTTTCATTGATCAATATGTCTGTTTTCATGTCGGCACCATGCTGGTTTGTTTTGTTCTGCGTGTGTGTGTGTGTGTGTGTATTATGGTACAGGGGATTGAACCCAGAGTCATTCTACCTCTGAGCTACACTTTGAGCCCTATTTTACTTTTTTATTTTGCAACAGGTTCTTGCTAAGTTGTTGAAGGTTTCGATAAGTTGCTGAGGCTGGCCTTGAACCTATGATCCTCTTGTCACGGCCCCTCAAGTACTGGAACTATAGGAATGTGCCACCACATCTGGTTTACCATGCTGTTTTGATCACTATAGCATTGAAACATAATTTGAAATCACAGAATGTGATGGCTCTAATTTGCTTTTTCTTGCTCAAGATTGTTTTGACTATTTGGAGTCTTTTATGGTTCCTTATAAATTTTAGGATTATTTTTCTATATCCATGAAAAATACATTATACTCTATACTATTAAGAACACAAGCTTTATCTATATGAGTATTTAAAGCTAATAACTGAGTAATCAAATATTCCTGGATTGGGTTGCAATGTATGTCCATGTTCTAAACCTCAGAACCTGTGAATGTGACCTAATTTGGAAAAAGGGCCTCTTTAGATATAATAGTTGAGGATCTTGAGAGATGATTATCCTAGATTAGACAGAAAGGGGAAATCAATGTAAAAAATGATGAAGGCTGAGTAGAGCATTGCATTGACAGGCCAGTTCAGGCCAGGAATTGCCAGCAACCACCAGAAGTCAGGAGGAAAGCACAGAAAAGGTTCTCCCTCAGCCTCCAGTA
The DNA here is from genome assembly GCA_004027655.1 of Graphiurus murinus. NCBI lineage: Eukaryota > Metazoa > Chordata > Mammalia > Rodentia > Gliridae > Graphiurus > Graphiurus murinus. Next base: position 8,607 of record PVLC010032155.1, on the reverse strand, counting down.
GAAACCCACTCTTCTGACATCTTGCTTTGAGATGCCTCACCTGCAGAACTGGGAAGAATAATTTTTGCTTTGTTTTAAGCCAGGATTGTGGTAATCTGTTGCAGCAGCCCTGGGGAAAATGAATTCAACCTCTCAAATGAGGCCTGGAACACTCCAGGTTGAAGATTAAGTAGATCCAAAAAATAGCACACGAATCTGAGGGAGTAGCTCAAAATGTTACATGAGACTATGACAAACCCCAGAAGAAGATTCCCAGACCCCTGTTTTTTTGTTTGTTTGTTTGTTTCGGTACTGGGGATGGAATCCAGGGGCATTCTACCTCCAAGCTACACCCCCAGCCCTATTTTGTATTCTTTATTTTGAAACAGGGTCTCACTAAGTAACTGAGGCTGGCCGAGAACCAGGATCCTCTGGTCTTAGCCTCCCAAGTACTGGTATTACAAGAGTGAGCCCCCATGCCTGGCTCCCCTGGGCTTTTGAATAAAGTAAGTTATATCTACATTTTGGAAAGAAGTTATTCTATTTTTTAGAAAACAGCTTAGGGCTTGCCATTGGGCCTTGATAAAAACTGAACTCCTGAGCCAGGTATGTTAGCACACCCCTGTAATACCAGTACTTAAGAGACTGAGATAGGAGGATCACAGGTTTGAGGCCAACCTCAGCAACTTAGCAAAACCCTCAGCAACTTAGTGAGACCTTGTTTCAAAATCAAAAAAATAAAATAAGGCTGAGAGTATAGCTCAGAGGTAGAATGCCTTGGGTTCAGTCCCCAGTACCAAACCAAACCAAATAAACCCGGTGACCATGGACCCTGAGTTACCTTTAATGAGCCATGTGTCCATTCCATTTAGCAGAACATGATCACAAGGAAATAGTAAATAAAGATTAGGCCTGAGCAGGCCCTGAAGGCTTGGACAAGTTATATCCACACATGACTCACCTTTCTTGCATGCCTGCTCCTGTCAAGCCATATCCGCCCAAATTCTCCATCAATCAGTGTATATGGCAAGGGGGCAAGGGACTTCTGCAAACAGTGAATGCTGAATGCTTCTATCCAAGGCCAGGATGGTGACATGGAAATAGATCCTAGTCCCGCCCATCTCGAAGTAGCAAGAGAAAACATACATTCTCCCAAGTCACTGGAAGAAAAGCAGCCCCTGATATTTATTGTCTTTGCTTGTAAAGTGGATTAAAGATATCAGCTTAATACAGAGAGACAGTCAACCAAGAGCCCTTCCCCAACGTCCCTTCCTGTTAGAGCTTGGGAGAGAAACAGGTGGCGAGAGATGGAGATCAAGAAGAGGAGAGAAAGGGTGTCAGGGGCTTGAGAAGGAATTGAGAGAGCCCAAGGGGAGAAAGAAGACAGATGACTCTCTGGAATGCAATTAGCTCTTTCTGGGCAGCTTTCCCGGCGAAAGCCTGCCGATTTCGCTGGAGGGATTCCTGGGATAGGAGAGGCATGGTAGAATTGACGTGAGTGAATGGGCGTCACAAAAATTGTCACGATGCGGAAGCTCTGCAGGTTCCAGAAGGGATGGTGGTAACTCTGGGATGTGGCCTAGAACCTGAAAGACACGTTGAAGTAACCAAGCAGTCCAGGGCTTGCCGTGGCATATGATGTTGGTACTCTGACAAAATGTCCACGGAACCTTTTTGTTCTGTTGAGGGCAGCCAGAACTTTGAGTGTTTGCTCTTAAGAGCTGGCACAGGCAGCTCTTTTCCCAAAACACTGTTCATGGCAGGGTCTGGGCATTTTTTTTTTCTCCTAAGGCAATGACTTATGGATTTGGAAATTTGAAAATTTCTATGCCTCCTGCCTAGGACAAAAATGGTACACAAATTTGAGGGAGTACCTCAAAATGTTGTATGAGACTTTGACAAATCCCAAAAGAAGATCTGACACTCCAGAGTTCCCCAATTCCCTTGTGGGATACACTGGAGCAATCTCTTATAAAGCTTTGCCTTAAAATAGGGCCTTGGTAGGTTTCTGTATCTGTTTACAGAAGCCTTGGGATGGGATACCTTCATTCATAAATCACCTGTACAGTGTGCTCTGTTTTAGAGTCTGATCTGGGGCCAGTTAATCTAAGATATTTATCAATCTCCTCATCTAACATCTTTTAAACAGATGGAGGTTTTCTGAAAGGAAAGCATCCCAGGTCACTTAATGCAGGTCATGATAATATAGTCAACAAATATCTGGCCTAATCAAGTGCATCAGGAGACTCTGAAGATAATTCTTACCCCCCTTCCCCATTGCAGCAAAAACATTTTACAATTAATTTGCCATTAGGAGTTGCAGGTAATGCTTCCTTACTCATAATTACAAAATTCATATAATTCTTTATTTTTTTTCTTTTCTTACTTTGGTACTTGGAGTTGAACCCAGGGGCATTCTAACTCTGAACTACACTCCCAGACCTTTTCATTTTTTGTTATTATTATTATTATTATTTTGGAACAAGCTCTCACTAAATTGCTGAGGCTGACCTGGAACCTGTGATCCTCCTGTCTCAGCCTCCCAAGTACTGGGATTACAGGTATGCAACATTGTGCCTGGCTAAATATATGTATTCCTGACATGCGAAAATATTTAATACACAAACGGAAAGTAGATGGTAACTCCTATATTTTCTTTTTACTAATAATTGTGCTGGATCCTTTCATTGACTGCTGTGTTAGGATGGTAGGACTTTCATGACAAAATACCATGGACCAGGGAACTTAAAGCACGTCCAACTATTTTCTCATAATACAGAAGGCAAGATGAACAAGGACAAGGCAGCAGCAAATTTGGTTTCTCCTGAGGCTTCTCTGCTTGGCTTGGAGTCGGATGCCTTCCTGCTGGACCTTCACTTGGTCTTTCCTCTGTGTTTTTGTGAACCCTGTTGTCTTTTTAAGTGTCCTAATTTCCTCTTTATATAAAGAAACCAGTCAGATTGAACTAGGGCCCATCCTAAGGGTCTTATTTTAATGTAATCACCACTTTTAAAAATTTCAACAAAAGCTGAGTTTTATTTATTTTTAATGTGTTTTTATCGGTGCATTATCATCTCACATCATAATGTATGTCATGTTGACAATGACATACATGCACACAGCACTTGGTGCCACCCCACTTCCCTATTTCCCCCCTCCCATACAAAGGACTGAGACTGATATTGGGATTTTCACATATGTACACACAGCCAATGCTAGTACTTCCAAGAATGAGCCTCAATCTTCCCCCTCCCCTTCCCTTAGAACACTTCTGTGGCTCCACTCAGGTTTCTCCTGTGTTATCTGGAGTCCCTCTGATGTCCTTAGCTTGCTCATATTAAAGAAAACATATGTCCCTTTACTTTCTGTGACTGGCTAATCTCACTTAACACAATGTTCTCCAGGTTCTTCCATTTTCTTGCAAACGACACTCTTTTATTCTTCTTTATTGCTGAGTAGAATTCCATTGTGTGTATTTCCCATAGGTTTGTGATCCATTCATCTGTTGATGGACACCTGGGTTGATTCCATAATTTGGCTATTGTGAAGTGTACTGCTATGAAAATGGGTATGCATATATTCCTGTAGTTCTCTGGTTTCAACCTCTTTGGAAAGATACCCAGGAGTATAGTTGGATCATATGATGGCTCCATTCCCAGTTTTCTAAGGAGTCTCCACACTGATCTTCATAGTGGCTGAACTAGTTTACAGTCCCACCAATGTGTAATCCCCACTTTAAAGGACATACTGTAATCACATTCTATGGATTTCAGGGTTTCATCATATGAGTTTTAGGAGGACACATTGAGCCCATAACAGTTGTACCTGGAATATGAATTTATTTTTTTTACGTTTTTGTGGGGATTTTTTTTTTTTTTTGGTACTGGGGCTTGAACTCAGGGACATTCTACATCCAAGTAACACTCCATCCCTATTTTAATTTTATTTTTTGAAACAGGGTCTCCATAGGTTGATGAGAGTCTCACTACTTGCTGAGGCTGTCCTCCAACCCGCAATCTTCCTGTCTCAGGCTCCCAAGTACTAGGATTAGAAGCATGCACCATCACACCCAGCTGGAATATGAATATAAAGAGGTAAATATCTCTTGCTCTAGTTTGAATGGGAAATGGTTTAATCAGACAGGAAAATATTACTCATTTTTTACATAGACAAATTTGAAGGTTAAAGACTACCATGGCATGTAGCTTTGTTCTAGACTCATCTTTTGTTTGAAAAGATTCATTTTGATGATAAAACAGTCAGACTGCTCAAATAGGATTTATTTAGGTATGGACTTTAATTGCCTGGCAGGGATACAATTAACTTTTAAATACTCTTATGTATCATAAATCCACTTGGAGAAATTAGGAATAAGCTGGCTGAGAATAAAAATCTTGCTGTCCGGTGAAGGGCCTTATTTTGTAATTGTATATTAGGATTGATTTACCATCATATAATCTTATCTTCACTCTTGACAAGCATATAGCAGAAATATACATATATATATATATATATATATATATATATATATATATATATATATATATATATTGTGTGTGTGTGTGGTACTGGGGTATGAACCCAGGGGAATTCTTCCTCTGAGCTACACCCCCAGCCCTATTTATTATTGGTTATTTTGAAACAGGGTCTCACTAAGTTGCAGAGGGCCTCACTAAGTAGCTGAGGCTGGCTACCAACCTGCAATCCTCCTGTCTCAGCCTCCCAAGTACTGGGATTACAAGCGTGCACCACCACACCTGTCTAACAGAAATATTTTTAAGCAGACGTTCACAATTCTACCCATACAGGACCACGAAAGGCTGAAATATTTACATGTGATGCTTTCAGGTCCCACTGTTGATTAAGCACCCCAAAGTCTGACATGGTAGCAGATGGCCAAGTATACCCAGAGTGAGCCCCGGGGTTGGTAAGCCATTGATACTACCCACAGCTGTGGGACCTGCTGCAGAGAAGAATATTCAACCCCTCCCCCAGAATTTCCTTCCTCATTTCAACTAGCTTCCCTTTTTTTTTTTTGTCTCTCTTCACCAAGATTACATATGCATTGGTGGTGTCTGGCTTTGTAATAATCTTGTGGTTTGTAATACATCGAAATGGGATTGCCACAGAATTAAAAAGAGGAATAAGTGGCAGTCAGAAGTCTTGGGGATGGAGCTTAAACAAAGCATACAAATTGTATTGGTTTCTTTTGGGGAACAGAGTATTTTCAGTTGTACAAGGGTGAGCTGGTTTATGTTAGACAGAAGCCTTCTGCATTGTATGTTTTGTTTGGTTTTGGTTTTTGAAGCACTACTATGGGAAGTAGTGTGGTGGGCACATGAAGCCTATACTGGCTACTCATGAGCTTGAGATATTGACTCTCTGAGGTATTCTCACACTGTAGGTGCTGCTGAGATGCTAAGTATACCTAGGCTGTGTCCCAAAGGGAAATCAGGCATCCTTGCCAGTTGTGGCAGTGTTACATGGGAGAGACCATGGAAGTTTGGACAATATGACACTCATGAGCTTACAAATTTGGAGAGAAGGGTTGAAGAGAGTCAAAGCTTTGACTTGGCAGCAGCAGTGGCACAGATGCCTGTATTGTTCTTTGTCAATAGTACTAGTGAGTTCAGTGGTTTCACCTATATTCATCCTATAGTTTGAACTTCCTTTCTTTTCTTTTCTTTTTTCTTTTTTTTTTTTTTTTTTTTTTTTTTTTTTTTTTTTTTTTTTTTTTTTGGCGGTACTGGGGATTGAACTGAGGGGCATTCTACCTCCGAGCTACACCCCCAGCCCTATTTTTATTCTTTATTTTGAAACCGAGTCTCACTAAGTTGCGGAGTGCCTCACTAGGTAGCTGAGGCTGGCCGCGAACCTGGATCCTCCGATCTCAGCCTCCCGAATGCTGGGATTACAAGCATGCGCCACCACGCCCGGCTACTTCCTTTCTTTTCTGAGGCAAGTCTTAGATAACAAGGGTCATCCTAATAACAAGGTTCATCCTTGATATCTGATCTTCTAATGACTTTCGAAAGTCACTCCAAGTCCTTACAAATACATTCTATTTTGCTTAGCTTAGCCAATTCTCTTTCTGGGGCTTGTAGAATTAAATTCTGATTAATAAACTCCCTGTCTATACTCCTCTCATATTCCCCTCCTACTTTGCTGAGGCTAATTCTCCTATCTGGGACTGGAAAGCTTTCTCTTCTTGACTTTTGTGAAATTTTCCCAAGATTGGTATCCTTACCCTCATACATTGCTGCATGAGGCACCACTGACCAGCCCCTCCCTGCCGGCACTTCCTTCTGGCTTCTGCTCCAGGGCATTCTTTTGGCTTATCCTCTGCCTTCTTGGTCTCTTATTTCTCTCGGTCATCTTCACTTCCTCTTCTTTTCTGTTTACATCTCTCTCTAGGTCTCTTATTCATTAAACTGTATAACATCTAAGGCAGCTGTTCTTATTCCCCCAATCTAGCTGCTTTTCCCTTTGTTAAAATACTCTATCTCTGTTGGGCAGGGTGGTGCACACTTGTAATCCCACTACTTGGGAAGCTAAGACAGGAGGATGGCATGTTTCAGGCCAGCCTCAGCAACTTAGTGAGACCTTATTTTAAAATAAAAATTAAAATGGGCTAGAGGTATACCTTCAATACCCAGAACCCTCCTCCCCAAAAAACAAAACAAGACAAACAAATAAACCAAAAACCCCAGACCATCTGAAAAACACATAAGACTTACCATCATAACCATTTGTAATTACAGAATTTAGTAGTATTAATTCTACTCATATGGTTGTACAACTTATCTCTAAAAACTTTATGCAAATCTAAAACTTTATAGGCATCAAATAAAACTCCCCAATTTCCCCTTTTCCTGCCATGGAACTAGCTTCTTTTAAGATTTCTCTCAGCTTAGTATGGTGACACATGCCTGTAATCCTAGGAGTTGGGAGGTTGAGACAGCGGTATCACAGGTTCTAGGACAAACTCAACAACTTAGTGAAGCTCTCAGTAACCTAATGAGATTCTGTTTCAAAACAAAAAATAAAAAGGGCTGGGGGTAAGACTCAGAGGCAGAATGCCTCTGGGTTGAATCCCCAGTATATATTTTTTCTCTTCATCATTGATTTATCCCCAGTTATTATAATATGCCTGGATATGAATTTCTTTTTTCTCTTCTTTTATTTTGACTTGTTTGGCTCATTTATCCTGGGATTCAGTGGCCTTCTTGCATCTGTGTAGTGGAGTTTTTCACCAGTTGCAGAAGATTCTCAGTCATTTCCTCTTCACATATTTTCTCTGTTTCTTCTCATTTATTTCTTACATCTGTAGCTCAGATAAAGAATATGTTGGATATTTACATACTACACTTGTATTTGACAGGGTTTTTCAGAGAGACAGAACCAATAAGAAAGATGGACAATGAGGTAGCTATACATAGATATATCAGAGAGGAATTATTAGAGCAATTGATTATGGAGGCTGAGAAATCCCACAACAGTCCTTCTTCAAGCTGGGAACCCAGACCAGCTGTTAGCTTAGCTCAGCCCAAGTCTAACGCCCTGAGAACCAGGGAAGTCCATGATGTGTCTCTTAGTCCAACACCAGAAGCCCAAGAGCCCCAGGAGATTTCTGGTGTAAGCCCCAGGGTCCAAAGCTGAATAACCTGGAGCTTCAATGTCCAAGTGAAACAGGAGAAATACTTCCTGCTCTAGAGGACAGAGAGAATTTGTGCTGCTGTGATGTGAGTCTCACTACTGGTTGAGGCTGTCCTTGAACCTGCAATCCTCCTGTCTCAGCCTCCCAAGTACTGGGATTACAAGCTTGTGCCACCATGTCTGTCTCATTAATTGGCTCTGCCATTGCAATGTAATATCTGAGGAAATTAACTTATGAAGAGAAAAGGTTTCCTTTGGCTCACAGTCTTGCAGGTTCCAATCCATGCTCAGTGGCCCTGTTGTCTCCGGGTTTGGAGCATCATGGTGGAGTGTGGTAGGGCAAAACTGCTCACCTCAAGACCAGGAGGCAAAGGAAGATGGGAAGGGGTGGGGTCCCATTTGTGGGCATCCGAACGCTCAGTGATCTGAAGACCTCCCACAGATCCATCACTGCAAATATTTACCATTCTTTTGTAATAAAAACACTTGAAGCTCACCAGCCTAGTGATATTGAAATGTGCACTTGTGCCCAGAGAGTAGCTATATTCACCATGCCATGCTGAGCAATCGATCTAAAAAGAGGAAAACCCGAATCAATTCCTCTATCTGAGGCTTTGAAATGAGGTGACTATCATCTCCCCATTTTCTCATGCCTTAATCCCTGGCAACCACCATTCGCCTCTCTTCTTTGAGTTTGACTGCTTTATATTTGTGAGCTTTTATTGGTGCACAGTAATCATACATCATGGTGAGGTTCAAAGTGACACGCACATACATGCACACGGCGCTTGGTGTATTTCTCTCCAGATCCTACCCTGCTCCCCCTCTCCCTGTACGTGTTAGTGAGATTGGAAGTGATGGCTTCATATATAGACCTGTTTCCTTCATTAATTTTCCTTTTTCTAGCCGGACGTGGTGGTGCACGCTTGTAATCCCAGTACTTGGGAAGCTGAGACCGGAGGATCCGGGTTC
>PVLC010032154.1:0-18352 GCA_004027655.1 Graphiurus murinus | reverse complement strand
CCAAAAAAAAAAAAAAAAAAAAAAAAAAAAAAGAAAAAAACATACACTGGCTAATTTCTTCTAAATCACATTAACTTCAAAAGTTCTCCATTCCAGTAACATTTACCAACTTTTTGGAAATGGAAATTCCATAAAAAGATAAATGTTAAAATTTATGTTATTGAACAGAAAAGGAAAACACTATAAAGATCTCAGGGGAGTAATTTGCTTCAGGAGTATTTAAACTCAGTAAGTATAATCAAGTATACCCAAGAGCAATGCAGATCTCTGAGAATTCTGGAAATCTGTATGTCCTATACACATACGTCTGAAGGTTTCGATCTGAGAATATGCATGAGATGTGAAAGAGGAAGACAAGGAAAAACTAAGTGGGACAGATCAGCATTTTCAGAAGAACTTCACCCAAGTCATCACTCTTGCCCCTTTGTACTCCTATGAGGTCTGCCTAAAACAGTATTTCCATGTAACTGTTAAGACCCTAAAGAGAACCAAAAGTTCATTTTCTTTTACTTAGAAGTCACTGTGGATAAAACAGTTAACAGTGGGTGTATAGAAGAATCTTTTTAATGTCTAAGACCTCTCTTTTTATAAAGGAAATCAGTTAATAATGGGTGTATAGAAGAATCTTTTTAGTGTCTAAGACCTCTCTTTCTATATAGAAACTATGACATGTAGCATTAGACATAGTTATTAAAAGTTTGATCTAGCACCTGGGTGTGGTGACACACACTTGTAATTCCAGTATTTGGGAAGCTGAGACAGGACAATCGCAGGTTCAAAACAAGCTTCAGCAACTTAGTGAGACCCTGTTTCCAAATAATACATTTTTAAAAAAGGGCTGGGGTAGAGTCCAGAGGTAGAATGCCCCTGGGTTTGATCCCCAGTAGCACATACACAAAAAGTTTGATCAGCACTGCTGCTATAAAAACTGTATCTTAATAAGAGTATGAGGTTTGGTAATGTGCAAACTTGGGTCTAAATTTTTATCTCACCACTTATTAGCTATGTGAGTTTGGGACTATTACTGAATATCTCTGAGCTTTAGGTTCCTCCTTCATAAAACATGGCAAGAGAACCTGTGCCTCAGGTTCTTAGGGTTATTATGGTGAATAAATAGGTTTAACAGTTCCTCCCACATAGTAATAAACACTCAAAAAATTGGAGAAATTTTACTATTACCTCAAACAGGTCTGGATCTCAATAGTCCTTTGTCATTAGGGAGATGTATGGCCTTGAGTATGCTTTCTAAGCTATAATTTCCTCATCTAGAGGTCCTAGTAATAATACTTATTTTGCAATGATATTGTGAGGCTCAAATGAGGTAATAACTAGCAAAGTACCTGGAATGCAGTGAGTCTTCAATTAGTGACAGCTATTAATTATAACCTGTATCAAAACAAAGACTTCTGGACTTGTATTCTTACATCCTACTTAGGAATAATGGTCCTTAGACATACAACCCAGTTTGACTAGATTTTAAATAAACAAACCATGGTGGTAAGAATGCTTACCATGATTAAGGCAGTTTATAGTGAGAATAAGCCCAAGTACTGAAAGTGCTTCATAAACAAGCAAAGCATTATTAAATATGCCACTGTCCTATTTCTTGTTTCATGTTATTTAAGACAGCTGTGATAAAACAATACTTTTTACATAAAAGTAATCTTTCCTCACCATGCCAAAATTAGTCTTTGCTATTTATCCCTAGGCATAATATCCCAGGTTTGCCTCTACTCTGTCTTACTGTGTGTGTGTGTGTGTGTGTGTGTGTGTGTGTGTGTGTGTACTGGGGATTAAACTCAGGGGTGTTCTATCTTTGGGCTACACCCCTAACCCTGTTTTAAAATTAAAAAAAAAAAAAAATTATTTTGAAACAAAAACTTAAGTTACCACGAGCTTGCCTCAAACCTGCAATCCTCCTGTCTCAGCCTATCAAAGTACTGGGATTACACGTATTAGCCATTACCTGGCTTCCTATCAGTTCTTGTATAGAATGTAGCCCCTTCTCAGACAGTAAATACAAGGATCAATCCCTGCTTTCCTCCATGTCCTTGTGAAGAGCATGTAGAGACAGGGGAACCCACTCTTACCTTCTTGCCCTCAATAATCATCAGAATGCATCCTGCCACTGTCAGGGCAATCATCACATAGCTGATCTTCACCCGGATCCTGTTCTTTGCAGCATCAAGCATCTCAAACCTAATAATACAAAGGGATCATGAGAGAATGTCAATTTCTCTCTTTCTGAACTTGCAGCAAAATAACAAGCTCTGTGTACTACAACTCAAGTGGAATGGTATCTATAAATATAAAAAAGGAGGAAGGACCTGGGAATCTCCATTGTACCTTGAGAAAGATGGACCCTTTTCACAACTCATTTATATGTAACAGCGAGATAGCACACATTTAAAGCACCAAAGAAATAAGAAAATGTGAAAGTAAGGCCAGGAACAAAGCAAAAAACCCAACAACAAACAACAAAAAAGTCAGCAAGGCATATTAATGTAACTCTTGCTATGGGGGATCCAATTTGGGCTCTCAGGTTTCCAGCAGCAGATGCTAAAAGTGAAACTAGTAGTTACTTTTCCCTGGAGTTCTTAAGAAGAAGGTATGTGATATAATGATTGAAGAACACCCTGGCAATAGACAGTGCTATGAGCTTCTTAAGTTTCAATACAAAGCCCAATTCAGAAAAAGAAACCAATATTGGAGAGAGTTAAACCATTCAATGTGCTCTATATAACCCCGCTTTTTTTTTTTTTTTTGTCTTGAACTAGGAATAGATTTGAGAATATGTGAGCCATTAGAAAGATCCTTTAAGTGATAGTCCCTTAATGTTTATCTTTTGTAATGTTTGGCCAAAACTGAGTGACAGTTAACTTGAGTTTGGAGTATAGCTCTTTTAACCTGTTCCCTGAATACAGACCTAACTCCCCCAATTCAAAGTTTATGATCAGATCACCATTCCTGGGTGAAAGTTAAGAGACTTAACGTGGAAAAGTAAAGAGAAAGCCACTTTACTTTGGTGATTCTGTAGGTAGGCACTGGTTCTATTACCTGGAGCCCAGGATAAAGAACTTCTGGCCTCCTCAGCAGAGGTGTAATTAGAAAGTGATTATCTACATCCACCCCAGATATTACTTTGAAAATACACATATTACTTTAGGAGGCGAAATGGTTCTTTTAAAAAATGCCTGGAAGCCGGGCATGGTGGTGCACGCTTGTAATCCCAGTACTTGGGAGGCTGAGACTGGAGAATCCAGGTTTGCGACCAGCCTCAGCTACTTAGTGAGACCCTGTTTCAAGATAAAGAATAAAATAGGGCTGGAGGTGTAGCTCAGAGGTAGAATGCCCCTAGGTTCAATCTCCAGTATCGCAACAAAAAAAAAGCCTGGAGCTGGGTGTGGTGGTGCACACTTGTAATCCCAGTACTTGGGAGGTTGAGACAGGAAGATCGCAGGTTCAAACCCAGCCTTGGCAACTTAGCAAGGTTCTCAGTAACCTATCAAGACCCTGCTTCCAAATAAGAAATAAAAAACGGGCTAGGGGTGTAGCTTGGAGGTAGAATGACTCTGCGTTCAATCCCTAGTACCAAAAAAAAAAAAGCTTGGAAGGAGGCGTAGAGTTTGGGACACTGCAGATGGAATGAGGAGGTCCCTAAACACACATACAAGGTGAGGTAAGGGCTGAGAACTGGGAGGCAGCAATGTAGATGGAGTTCTCCAAGCACTAAAGCTGGGCCTACAGGGTGGTAGAAATCAGGGGCAACTTCTAAAGATAATGCACTACTCAATTAAGAGCATCTGAGATTGCACCAAACACAAACCACCCATTTTGAGAGTATTTTATATGAACTAGTATTTCCAACTGACGTGCTGTGATTCTCATGAAAAGAGATTCTCTTTCATATAAGAGTACATTTAAAAAGTAAAATGCATTCAAATAAGGCCATGATGTCATCCATCATACAGGTAGCAAGAGCAGCTAAGCAATGCCTGCTGAGAACCACCAGCACAAGGATAAATGGTGGCCGAGGCCCACAGAAGAGCCTTCCAGGGTGACTCTAGAGGCAGTAGTTCAGGCCTGAAAGGATCTTGGAATCAACTATAAGGCAGGCCAGGAAAAGTGTTCTATAGCAAAGTCTATATAGTCCTGGGTATATATTAGCTTATTTTCTGCTGGGATAATTAAGAAGAAACGGGGGCACAGGCAAGAACTTGATGTTACTATTATTTCCAGTGTTCTCTTCTTTCCCAAGAGAGTCCACTGTAGATTGAGCTAAGAAAGACCAGGGCTTTTCCTGTGAGAGCAATGCTAGTGAGATTAATGTGCTATTAATCTGACTAGCAGGACACAAAGGCTCTACTAAAGCTGTTGTAAACAGAAGCTAGGTGCAGTGGTACATGCCTATAGTCCCAGCTAGTCAGTAGGCTAAGGCGAGAAGATTGCCTGAGCCCAGGAGTTTAGTTTTGGCAACACAGCAAGGCCCCACCTCAGAAAAACGAAATTAACAAAGTTTTTGTAAAAGATAGAAAATACTCCCTATCTGTCTTGGTGTGTGTGTGTGGGGGGGGGGGGGGTACTGGGGATTGACCCCCAGCTAGGCCCCCAACTGTATTTTATTTTTTATTTTGAAACAGGGTCTCACTAAGTTGCAGAGAGCCTTGCTAAGTTGCTGAAGCTGGCCTCAAACCTGTGATCTTCCTGTCTCAGCCTCTCAAGTACAGGTGTGGATTACAGGTGTGCACCACCATGCTCAGCAACCCCCTTGCTGGAAAAGATGTCACGAATAAACCCAGATCTTTTCCAATCATGGAAACTAGGAACCCAGAAGCCATAAGACCCAGGAAGAAATTCTTGCTGAAAGAGAATTTCCAGGAGCTTGGTCTGAAGTCTCTGTCTCTGTCTCTTCCCACAGGGAGCTAGCATCCCTCCTGGTCCAGACACCAAGCAGTCTGGAATGTTAGTTAGCATGAGGCTGGAACACTGCTGCCAAGTGGGGTGATTCTGCCTTCCAGGGGACATGTGGCTATGTGTGGAGATTTTGTTCAGCACAGAGGGAGTGCTGCTGGCATCTTGAGGGTAAAGGCCAAGGATGCTGCTAAACATCCTCCAATACACAAAACAGGCCCCACAGCAAAGAATATTCCAGCCTAAAATGTCAATAGTGCTGAGTCTGAGAAACCTAAGGTCTACAAACTCTGAAAACCAAAGCAAGGTTTAAGGAAGTTGGTGACAGAGGCACCCTTTCCTTCTCCCAGAAAGAATATATTATACTGAAATTCTTATGCATAATGTTGATTTTGAGTGGAGTTTATAATTGTCACTGATACCTGGCATACCTAGATTAAAAACAAAAAGTGAATATCAGTGTTTAGTCACATTCCTGTAGGTAGGAGAGGAAGCCAACATCAGCTAACTTTGGAATACCTGACAGCTTTTTGCTAGACATCCCATAACATCATTGAAAGATAAAGGTTTTCTAGCACTCTTTCTGTTCCAGGTACTTGCCAAAGACCAAATATTTAGAGAAATGAAAATGTTTCCAAATTTAGTTGAAAGTTTTTAAACAATCAGAACTCAGAAGTACTGCTTTTCCCTGAAAACGGATCAGTGAGAAATGAAAGCTGGTTACAATCCTAAATTCAGCACTTACGAGACAGTTTCTGGGATTTCATTTTCCGTTTTGAAGCGACCTGACCACACCAGGATCTTCCTTTCCCAATCTGTGGGTTTGTGTAATGGCACTCTATGGCTATAAGTGTCTGTGAGAAAAAACCAGATAAGAAATCTTGAAATTAGAGCTTTCACATTTAGCAAAAGAATAAATGTTGTTTTGGGCTTTTTATCTATTCACTAAATAGAAACACTGAAAAACTTCAAGCTAATTAGAGCTTTATTTAAATGGAATTTCTTAGGATGCCTTGTTTTTCAAATAAGATTCCCAAATTTCCTGAGGTGAAATAAAAGCACTCTTTCCCCATCTAAGCCCCAGCTACTGAAATGAGAAAGAACACCACAAACAAAGACATCAAAGTAAGAAATATGAAGGGAATTGTGAGGAATTTGTCTGACTGCAGTGAAGTACTAAGTGTGTAAAATCAGATTACAAAACATCTTGAACACTAAGTTAAGGAGTTTAGTCCTAGTTTGGGAACTACATTTTGTTGTTTTGTTTGCATCAGGGTCTCACTATGTTGCTCAGGATGATCTTGAACTCCTGAGCTCAAGGGATCCATCCTCCTGCTTCAGCCTCCTGAATAGCTGAGACTACAGATGGCACCACCACACCTGGCTGGAGAACTGTAGTTTGAAGTTAAGGAAGAAGTTAATGTTTTAATGTGCCCAATTGTCAGAAGAGAGAAGGGAGCAGAGTAGAGCAGGCAAAAAGTCCAAACAGAACTATAATGTAAGGGTGAGGTTAGATATTCTGAACCAGAGTTGTAGAAGTGAGAAGAGAGACAAAGAAGTAGGCTTAAGTAAGGATGACTGAAAGTATTTGGAGACTGAATAGGATAAAGAAGGAATCCCAAAGAACCTTAAACTTGGAAAACTAAGATAATAGTCGTACTATTAGCCAAAAGACTATGGAAAGAACCAGAAAGAGGAAGGCACAAATGCTCTCTTTGATCTGATCTTAACTTCTTTTTGCAGTGTTGGGGATTGAACCCAGGCCCTTGAGCATACTAGGCAAGAGCTCTATCTCTGAGCTATAATATCCCCAGCCCCACAAATACTATTTTAGATTTATTGAGTCTGAAGGGAATTTATGCCATCTAAATAGGTTTCTTTAAGCCAGGTGTGATGGCGCACGCTTGTAATCTCAGTACTTGGGAGGCTAAGACAGGAGGTTCCAGGTTTGCAGCCAGCCTCAGCTACTTAGTGAGGCCCTCCACAACTTAGTGAGACTTTGTTTCAAAATAAAGAATAAAAAATAGGGCTGGGAGTGTAGCTAGTCAGTAGAATGCCTCTGGGTCCAATTCCCAGTACCACCAATAAATAAATAAGTAAGTAAGTAAATAAATAAATAAATAAATAGGTTTCTTTAATAAGTTAGGTGTAAATATAAACATTTGTGCAAAGGACAAGCTGGCAAAGGTCAGAAAGAAGAGCAGAAGACCAAGGGCTGAACACTGGGGAATCACCCAAGAAAGGAAACAGGAGAAACAGGCAGCAGAGGGAAATGGAATGTGCCAAAGAGGTACAAATGGGGAAAGTACCAAACTAAAGACTGTAAGGGAAAGAGAGTCTTTGGAAGAAACAAAGTCATTGAACACATGGAGCAGAAAAAGCTAGGGGGAAATCACAGAACATTGGGGTTAAATGGAATTTTAAATAACCTCAATGCAACTTCCACCCACTGCCTAATGTCTCCTGCAGAGAGATTATGTCCTTGACTGATAATCTACATGTCAAATTCATGCCTGTCAATACACATTTGATTACACTGTTCTTTTCACCTTATCAGAAGATGATAGCAAAAGGAATCAGAAAGTTGCCAGGAAAAAAATACAGAACCAAAGGCAAGAAAAGAGGCTTAAAAGTACATAATTAGTGCTGCTACAGCCTTATCTTTTAACTTTCCAGCTATCGGCACAATTTTCTTTATAGTTTTAGAAAATTTTAAGTATTATATACCCATTACTAATCAGAAAGAATAGATTTGAAAAAAGAAAAAATTAAAACTATTCCTAATTCTACTATCATAGCATAACCATCATATTTTAATTTTGGTATGCTCTCTGTTTTATCCTTGTGAACATGAGCACGTATGTATACATGTATACATGTATATCATGATGGTGCTTACATATAAAAGTTTGTATCCTGCTTTGTTCATTAATATAATGAACATTTTCTATATAAACACATGGTATTTATAAGTACTATTTCCAACAGCTGTACAATATCATCATGTAGATTTAACATACATAATTAATTGATCATTCCTGAACTATTTGACATTTGGATTTGTTTCTAATCATGTGAGTGTGTGTGAACATCTTTATATTCCAAGTTTTTCCAAACAGTAATTATTCCTTGGGATAGATCCTGGAAGTAAAATGCCAGGTCAAAGGATATAAACATTTTTAAGCTCTTGATAAATATTCTGTAGGGATGGTTCTTTTCCATTCATGAAGGCCTGCCTAGCCCAAGCATACTTTCATGAAGCCAGGATCCTTCAGTTTATGTATTATCACCTTCTTGTCATCATAGTGAGTAACAGGGCTTGGTTTAGGGATGTGCACTGAATGTGGGTGAAGTCAATGCCCAAGCCACCACTTAACCCTGGTTATATTTTATTTAAAACACAATTTCTTGATGTGGCTTCATCTTTGAGGTTCCTTAAAAGATAATTTCTAGATCACTATTTACTTTGGTGCATCTATATTCCTACAAAAAGCTCTAGTCCATCCCCTGAAGCAAGGAAGATGAAAATGGCAAATGAGGAAAATGCAGAAATTATTGTGCACATAAGCACTACTAATATACACCTAGTACAGGAAGCCTGAGCTACGAGATTGGCCATGATGTAGGAATATCTACAACTGTCACTCTTCTAGGTTCTTTTGATTCCAAGTTGTCCTACCCTTTGGGAACTATCCATTACATAAATAGGAAACCAATAAAAACTTACGGGATGGAGGTTTGGAACTTTCCTGGGGTTTGGTGCAAAATCCATTTATTCTCTTCAAATCAGAGTTTCTGGTAAACCTTAAAGATGAGGCAGCATCTCTTTCATATAACCTAAAACAATTTGCTAGAAAAGAGAGAAAAATTTTTTCAAAGAGAGAAAATTTGATATTTTCTCAAGATGAGAAATGCTGGTAAATTATATATTTAAGGTATATAACATGTACGTGTAGACATATAAATATGTATATATAATATGTATGTTATATAATTAAGAAATATGTATATGTATATAATACGTATACCTACCTGTATTTAAGGTACTATGCTTGGTGCTGTTTTAACATATAAATGCTTTGCTGATTAGGAAATTAGAAATTTACAACATAAATATATTATCAGCTGTAAATTTTATATAAATAGCTAGGTGCCTGTAATCCTAGTACTTGGGAGGCTGAGACAAGAAGAGTCATGGCCAGCCTGAGCAATCTAGTGAGGCCCTCTGCAACTTAATGAGATCCTATTTCAAAATAAAAAATAAAATAGGGCTGGGGGTGTAGCTTGCAGATAGAATGCCCCTGGGTTCAATCCTCAGTCCCCCCCCACACACACACACAAATTTTATACAAGTATTTCTCATATGTTTTGTCATAATAACGGCTCTGAGGGCAACACTCTGCATCCAGGTTTCTCAGTAAAATATTAGCAACCTCCCAATCTGGGTGTGGTGGTGCAAACCTGTTTATGCCAGTACTTAGGAAGATGAAACAGGAGGATCACAGATTTGAGGCTAGTCTCAGCAAATTAACAAGAGTCTGTTTTAAAAGAAAAATTAATAGGGTTGGGATGTAGATATAGCTCAGAGATAGAAGGCCCCTGGGTTCAATCCCCAGTACCACAACAACAACAAAAAAAGCACCTATAAACTTTTATATATTTATATACAAAGCATATATAACTTATTTTTAAGTTTTAAAATTAAAGCACATATAGCTTATTATAGACCCCCCAAATTATCAATACCTGGTCAATAAATGTTGTTTGACCTAAACCAAACCACTCTACTCTCTACTGGATTATTTTAAAGTGAAATCCAAACATTCTATTACTTCAAAATAAGTAAAAAAAAAATCATATTCAGGATATGAGTACTATAAATACTTCCTTAGTATCAGTACACTTTGACCAAATCATAGTAAGATTAAATTTCTCAAATGGGCTCATGGGTTTTTTTAATAGTTGATTTGTTCTATCCTGAACAAATCCTGAACACACATCCTGAATATGGTTGATGCCTCCTGGGTTTCTTTAAATCTACAGGTTTGTTCTCCCTTTAAAACATTTGTGTGTGTGTGTGTGTGTGTGTGTGTGTGTGTGTGATTAATTTGCTGAAGACACTAAGGTATTTAGTCCTACAGAGCTTTCCCCATTTTAGATGTTGCTGATTGCATCATGATATGTTTTAATACTTTCTTCTAATGCCTCTATTTCTTTTTTGTTTTGTTTTGATATTATGTATAGAACCCAGTGGCATTCTACTTCCAAGCTACACCCCTAGCTCCTCTAAAATTTTTTTAAACAGTCTTGCTAATTTGCTGAGGATGGCTTTGAACCTGCCATCCTCCTGTCTTGGTCTCTCAAGTACTTGGATTACAGACATGTGCCATGCAGTCGGCTTAACTCCTCTATTTTTTTTAAACTGATGGGTGTGTGTGTGTGTGTGTGTGTGTGTGTGTGTGTGTGTAGTACTGGGATTTAATGCAGGGGTGTTCTACCTCTGGGCTACACCCCCAGCCTTTGTTTGTTTGTTTGTTTTTGAAACAGGGTCTTGCTAGGTTGCTAACACTGTCTTTGAACCTGTGCTCCTCCCTCTGCCTCCCAAGTATTGGGATTACAGGTGTGCACTACCATGGCCAGCTCAAAACAGATTTTTTGTTTGTTTGTTTGTTTGTTTGTTTGTTTGTTTTGTGGTACTGGTGATTGAACTCAGGGACATATACCTCTCAGCTACAACCCCAGTTCTGTTTTATTCTTTATTTTGAAACAGGTTCTCACTAAGTTGCAGAGGGCCTAAGTAGCTGAGGCTGGCTGAGAACCTGGATCCTCCTGTCTCAGCCTCCGAAGTACTGGGATTACAAGTGGGTGCCACCATGCCTGGCTCAAAATAGATTTCTGAAGTTTGGTAAGATTCAGAATTAGCGGGGTATAGTGGTGCAGGCTTGTAATCCCAGTACGTGAGAGGCTGAGACTTGAGGATTTGAGTTCATGGCCAGCTTCAGCTACTTACTGAGGTTCTCCACAATTTAGTGAGAACCTGTTTCAAAATAAAGAATAAAAAATAGGATTGGGGGTGTGGCTCGGAGGTAGAATGCCCCTGGGTTCAATCCCCAGTACCACAAAAAAAAAAGAAAAAAAAGATTCAGGATTGCAGGCTTGAGGCTAGCACACAGTAGATAATAAACCTCTATTTCAAAATAAAATAGGGCTAGGGGTGGAGCTCAGAAGTAGAGCACTCCTAGGGTCAATCCCTAGGACCACAAATAAATACATACATACATACATACATACATACATACATACATACATACATACATAGAGCGGGACATGGTGGCGCATGCTTGTAATCCCAGTACTTGGGAGGCTGAGACCGGAGGATCTGGGTTCGTGGCCAGCCTCAGCTACTTATTGAGGCCCTCCACAACTTAGTGAGACCCTGTTTCCAAATAAAGAATAAAAAACAGGGCTGGGGGTGTAGCTAGAAGGTAGAATGCCTCTGGGTTCAATCTCCAGTACCAGAAAAAAAAATAATAGTAATAATATAATAAAAATAAATAGTTTTGAGCAGGATTGTGTCATAGTACTACTGTGTGCTTCCTATAGCACCACATCAAGACCTGCCTATTTTTTTTTAATTAAAACTGGTGTACACTTACTATCGCTCACATAAATGCATACTAGAGATAAGCATTCATTTGATGTGTTAGACATTGTTTTAGGCGATATACAAAAGAGAGAAAAATCTGAACCAGTAGGACTTACATTCTATGTGAGAGAAAGTTACATATAGGTCAGATACTAAGTGTTCCAGGGTGAAAAAAGGTGGGGAGGCATCAAGTGTTTGTGTGTGTGTAGAATGGGCATATTTGTGTGTGAAATTTTAGATAAGCCAGGCATAGTGGTGCATACCTGTAATCCTAATACTTGGGAGGACAAAACAGAAGGATTATAGTCTTGAGTCCAGCTTCAGCAACTTAGTGAGACCCTGTTTCAAAATTAAAATATAATAGGGTTAGGGATGTAGCTCAGAGGTAAAACATCCCCAGGTTCAATCCCTAATACCACACACACACACACACACACACACACACATTTTAGATAGGGTAGCCAGGGAAGCCCTCTTTACTGAAGCACCTACCTATTTTTTTTTTGCGGTACTGGGGATTGAATTCAGGGGCATTTTACCTCCAAGCTATACCCCTAGCCCTATTTTTTTATTCTTTATTTTGAAACAGGGTCTTACTAAGTTGCGGAATGCCTCACTAGGTAGCTGAGGCTGGCCTCAAACCCGGATCCTCCAGTCTCAGCCTCCCAAATGCTGGGATTACAAGCGTAGGCCACCACGCCCAGCTAGCACCTACCTATGCAGCTATCTGGTGGAAGAATATTCCTAACAGTACAGCAAGTGTAAAGGCCTGAAAGTAGGGTCATAAAGAAGAGGCCAGTGAGACTGGAATGGAGTGAAAGATGGGAAGAGTAGACTCTGAGGTCAGAGAAGTACCTGGAACAGAGGTCAGGGTAAAGACTTGAGGACATGAGAGGTTTATCTACATCAGAAAATATCTCCCCAATTTTTCTTTTGTTGTTGTTGTACTGGGGATTGAACCAAAGAGCTTTCTACCTCTGAGATACATCTCTAGCCCTTTTCATTTTTTATTTTAAAACAGAATCTCAACACGTTGCTGAGGCTGACCTCAAACCTGTGATCCTCCTCTCTGAGTCTCCCAAAGTACTGGGATTATAGGCATGCACCACCACACCTGGCTTCTCCCAACTTTCTCTCACTGTAACTTTATACTGAATGTCAATAATTTTTACCTTGCTAAAGTATAAATGCTGATTAAAACATGCAAATATAATGTGGGCATGGTTGTACATGCTTGTAATTCTAGTACTTGGGAGGCTGAGAGAGGAGGATCACAGGTTCAAGGCTAGCCTCAGCAACTTAGTGAGGTTCTCTGCAACTTAGTGAAATCCTGTTTCAAAATAAAAAATAAAATAGGCTGTGGGCATAGCTCAGAGGTAGAATGCCCTGGGTTCAATCCCTAGTACCAAATAACAATAACAAAAATCATATGCAAATATGATCTAATTATATATTACAAATAACAAATATAAGAATTATTTTAAAACATTAAAAAGAAACACTTGGCATGATATTACTTTAGATTTTATAATTATAACAAAATGAGGGCATAAACAAGAATTAAGTTTCATTAAGACCTTTTTTTTTTCTCTCAAAGAAATAGAACATATTGCCCCAGACATCCAAGACAGAAATTTTCCATCCTCTAATGGATCACAATTAAAAACATACAAATCCAAAGAAAAACAGCCCTTTAACCTGCTGGCTGCAGTTGCAGCCTGTCCCTGGCTGACCAGTTCTGTGTCCCCAGAGCCCAAGCAGGAAGTCAGGATGAAGCTTTCACGGCTATGGCTGGCAAATGGCTGGTTAATCTTAAGAGGAAAGCTTCTCAAACTTTGGCGTATATCAGAATCACCCAGAGGACTTGTGATACAGATTACTGGACCACTCTGCCAGAGTTTTTGATGGAGCAGGTATGGTCTCAGGATATTTCTAACACTATCCCAGGTGATACTGATTCTGTTTGTGTGGAGACACATTTTCTTTCTTTCTTTCTTTTGCTGGGGATTGAACACAGGGGCATTCTACCTCTGAGCTATATTCACAGCCCTATTTTTTATTCTTTATTTTGAAACAGGGTCTCACTAAGTTGTGGAGTGCCTCACTAGATAGCCGAGGCTGGATGCGAACCTGGATCCTCCGGTCTCAGCCTCCCAAATGCTGGGATTACAAGTGTGCACCACCACGCCCAGCTTGTAGAGACACATTTTGACAACCAGTGCCTTATATTACTGCTAGCCAGTGGCTGTGCAGGGTCAGCTGGGATGAGGCTGGTTCAAGTACTGGCTTAAGTTCTGGTAATCCCCTCCTTTCCAACCTCAACCTCAGCATGGGCAACGGGCAGGGATGGTGATGCTTTTATTCTCAGATTTTTTTTTTTTGAGGTACTGGGGATTGAATCCAGGGGCATTCTAACTCCAAGATACACCCACAGCCCTATTTTTTTTTTTTTTTCTTCATTTTGAAACAGGGTCTCACTAAGTTGCAGAGGGCCTCACTAAGTAGCTGAGGCTGGCTGCAAACCTATGATCCTCCTGTCTCAGCGTCCCAAGTACTGGGATTACAAGCATGTGCCACCTCTCCCAGACTATTCTCAGGTTATTTTAAGATCCACCCAGAGATAATCCCCAATAATGCAACATGGAACATGACAAATCTTTGAAAATCAGTGATGATAAAAGTTCAGTGAAAGCTGGAGGAGAGAGGGACCTTCAAAAGATGACCTGATCTATCTAGTTTTACTTTTTTTTTTTTTTTTTTTTTTTTTTGGTCCTGGGGATTAAACCCAGGGACGTTCTACCTTTGAGTTACACCCCCAGCCCTATTTACTTTTTATTTTTAAACAGGGTCTTGCTATGTTGATGAGAGTCTCACTATTTGCTGAGGCTGTCCTCCTGCCTCAGTCTCCCAAATACTAGGATTACACGTGTGCACCACCACATCTGGCTGATCTAGTTTTTCTTAACCTAGCATATAGATAAGTTGTCAGGTATGTTGCAAGTAATCTGTTGTTAGCTATGAAATTTGCCAGTGTTTATTTTTAAAAATCATAGCATTTGTAAACTCTTAAAACTGCATATTACAAAAAAAAACCTTTAACATACACAAATTTTAAAATATCAGTCAGGATACTCAGGAAAAACTACATATATCTCATCGCTCTATTCACTGACAGGGCTTGGAATCAGTAAAAATCTCAGTAGCAATGAGCACACCCAGTGCAGAGAACTTGGTTTCTATATACCATTCTCTAATAAAATCGAGTCAGTGCTCTTTGGAAAGAAATGGCTAATTGTCCCGCTCTGCTATGTGATACTGACTTCTGGATCTGCCTGCCAGGCCACCAACTCACAAACCTTACTGCCATGAGCTCCATGCTGATATTCTGGGACTCTGCATCTAAGTGGTGATACTGACCCAACTCATCCTGGCTCTGGGTATTGCGGCCATCTATGGTCTCCTGAGGTGTGAGTCTACTCGTCTGTCACACTCCCCCAAAAAAGGCTTTGCCAAACAAACAGCAGTTTTGTGCAGAGAAATATCAAAAACTGTGGGGTTTTAGGAAGATAAATCTTAAGCACACAATGTAGGATAGGCCTGGGGTAGAGGGAGGAGGAGGAGTGAGACTGTGTGGCCATGGAAGCCTCCATTTAGGTGGTATCACAGTACTCTAGTTTAAGAAGATAGTACAAAGGAAATAGGAAAGGAGATATGAAAAATAACAAGAGGAAACAAAAGCAAGATAGAGTTTTTATGAGCTAGCTGGACCTCTACTCACCATTTGTAATGTTGTTTCTATGGGAAAATTTTTTTCAGAGTTTAAAAAACCCAGATTTATAAATAAGCTTTTGGAACCTGGATAGTTTTCAAGTTGGAGGAAACTTAAAAAAGTCTTGCAGTTCTGCTATGTGTCTAGTGGTCATGGATCTACTCCTTGGTGATCTGCTTTCCTCCTATCAACTGTCCAGCCCATTCCCAACAGTGGCTATTTGAAATTCTCCATGCCTTAGCTGCTGATCCCAGCTGTGAGACAGGAAGAGACTCCCTAACTCCATCTGCTTTCTCATCCTTCCCTGCAGGGAAGAACACGAGTCTTCCTTCATTCTGAACAAGCACACCCTTCCATCTGTGATCCCTCTCTTGAGGGACACTGTACCAAACTATCACAACCTCCGATTTCTTATTTTCCACTGCCCTTTTTCTGCCAAAGGTCATCATCCTATCTTAAAGGCAAAACAAACAGAAATTATAAAATTATAAAACAGTTGCCTGCCGGGCGTGGTGGCGCACGCTTATAATCCCAGCATTCGGGAGGCTGAGACCGGAGGATCAGGATCCGGGTTCGCGGCCAGCCTCAGCTACCTAGTGAGGCACTCCGCAACTTAGTGTGACCCGGTTTCAAAATAAAGAATAAAAAATAGGGCTAGGGGTATAGCTTGGAGGTAGAATGCCCCTGAGTTCAACTCCCAGTACCGCAAAAAAAAAAAAAAAAAAAAAACCAAAAAAAAACCAGTTGCCCATTACAGAAAATTGGGGAGCTAAAAAAAGGTACAAAGGAAAGTGAATGTACTCATAATCACATCACCCAGCGATAAGAACTTGGTGTATTTTTCCCAGGCTTTATCCTATTCTTGTACATAAGGTACATTTTTCATAATCAGATAATACTGTATCTTGCTTAAGTCATAAATTCTATTTCACAATTCACAGATATTTTTTTAAAAAAACTTTTTGATAGCTGTGTAATAACCAACACACAGATATAACCTGAATTTAATCATGCCCTACAGCTGGATTTGTTGCCCAGTTTTCACTATTATATATGATGCTTCAATGACCAGTATTCTACATAAATCTTTTTTTTTTTTTTTGAGATAGGTCTCACTGTTGCCCAGGCTGGTCTTGAACTTCTGGGTTCAAGTGATCCTCTGGCTTCAGCCTCCTGAGTAGCTGGGGCTGCAGTCCACCGGCATACCGGCATGCCTTTTTTCTTTTTCTTTTTCTTTTTTTTTTTTTGCAGTACTGGGGATTGAACTCAGGGGCATTCTACCTCTGAGCTACATCCTCAGCCCTATTTTTAGTCTTTATTTTGAAACAGGGTCTCACTAAGTTGTGGGTGGCCTCACTAAGTAGCTGAGGCTGGCTGCGAACCCAGATCCTCCAGTCTCAGCCTCCCAAGTACTCGGATTACAAGCATGCACCACCATACCCGGCTTCTAGATCTTCTATATAAATCTATGGTGATACTTCTAATTATCTATTTTTTTTAGAAAAAATCTTGGCATTAAATGGTTAGTGAATAGGAACCCTTTTAAGGTGTTTTTTTTTGTTGTTGTTGTTGTTTTTGTGGTACTGGGGATGGAACCCAGGAGCATTCTACCTCCGTGCTACACCCTCAGCCCCATTTTTTATTCTTTATTTTGAAACAAGGTCTCACTAAGTTGGAGAGGGCCTCACTAAGCTGAGGCTGGCCATGAACCTGCAATACTCCTGTCTCAGTCTCCCAAGTACTGGGATTACAGGTGTGCACCACCATACCTGGCTTAAGGTTCTTAAAATATATAATAAACTACTTTTCAGAAAGGCTAAATCAATTTATACTTCCACCAGTAGACACAAGAATGCCTGTCATGTTATGTAACACTGAGAGTCCACTACCTTGGACAAAACATTCACTTGTTTTGAATAGGTCCTATAAATAAAATACTAATCTTTCTTTCATAGCTCAAATAACTGAATAAGTGGTACATATTTACTACCTTAACTTCATCAGCCACATTTTATCTCATTACACCACTTCTCCCAATCACTTCACTAAAAATGTTCTAACATTAGTGATCCTGTTCTTGTTATAAAAGTACATTTTATTTATTTATTTATTTATTTATTTATTTATTTATTTATTTAGCAATACTGGGGATTGAACCCGGGGCATTCTATGGCTGAGCTACACTCCCAGCCCTATTTTTTATACTTTATTTTGAAACAGGGTCTCACTAAGTTGCAGAGGGTGTCACTAAGTTGCTGAGGCTGGCCGCAAACCTGTGATCCTCCTGTCTCAGCCTCCCAAGTACTAGGATTACAAGTGTGCATCATCAGACCAGGCTCAAAGTACATTCTTTAGATTCTTATCACTAGCCCATTTTGCTCTACTCTTCACATCTTTGTGGTCATTTGACTCTACTGATCTCATCCTTCTATAAGGCCTCAATCCCTCCTTAACATTATACACCGCATTCTCCAACTTCCCCTCCAATCTCTGTGATCCGTCTCCTTTAGTGTCCTCTTTGCCACTTCCTATTATGTTGTCAGGCCTCCCAGGTTCAGTCCTTGCTGCTCCTCCATTTTGTTAAGTATCAGCTCCACACAGGTGGCTCCCATATCTCTTCTATCCTCTGGTCTATTACCAAGTCCCATCATCACCTATAACTCAATGCCACCTGCAATAAAATAATGCATCTTCTCTGCCAAACTAACGTAAGTCTTTGATGGTATCCCTGATTATTTTCCCAACTTTCTTCTTTCTGAAAATGGGCTAACACTTCTCCAGTCCTCCAACCTCAAATACTTGTCTTTAAGTTCTATCTTTTTTTTTTTTTAATTTTTTTTTTTTTTTCGGTACTGGGGATTGAACTCAGGGGCTTTCTACCTCCGAGCTATACCCCCAGCCCTATTTTTTATTCTTTATTTTGAAACCGAGTCTCACTAAGTTGCGGAGTGCCTCACTAGGTAGCTGAGGCTGGCCGCGAACCCGGATCCTCTGGTCTCAGCCTCCCGAATGCTGGGATTACAAGC
>PVLC010032153.1:0-18351 GCA_004027655.1 Graphiurus murinus | reverse complement strand
TCTCATTGCCTACAGGCTTTTGCCGCATGGGGGCTGCCCAGGCATATCAAGACAGACAATGGGCCAGCTTACACCTCTCGGCCTTTTGTCTCTTTCCTGCGGCAGATGAATGTTACATTAACTCATGGCATTCCCTATAACCCCCAGGGACAAGGTATCGTAGAAAGGGCACATCTCACCATCAAAAACGCATTGTATAAACAGAAAGGGGGAACTGGGGTGTGGTTTAAATCCCCCAAAGACAAACTCAATGTTATTCTCTTTGTCCTGAATTTTCTGACCTTGGATTCTTCAGGCCGGTAGGCAGCTGAGCGCCATGCCGGCTGTGTGGACCGACCTCAGGCCAAGGTCCTATGGAAGGACATCCTAACAGGAGCCTGGAATGGCCCCAACCCTGTGTTAATTTGGAGGAGAGGTTCTGTTTGTATATTCCCGCAGGGCAAGGATGTGCCAATTTGGGTTCCTGAGCGCCTGGTGAGACCTGCGGCGGAGCCCTTGAGGAGTCAAGATGAGACTAGCATTGCTGGTACATCTGATGACTGCGGGCCTGATGGCAGCGCGGCATCTAGGAGTGCTGAAGATACGACGCAGCCTTCCTCGGAGCTCAGACACAGCTTAGATTGATGCAAGACTTCTGCTTTTCCACTACCATCTATAAGACTTTCCATTGGACTTAACAGAACTCTCTACAGGTTATTCCTTTGAGCAATTGGACTTAACAGAACTCTCTACAGTTTACTCTTTTGCGCAATTGGACTTAACAGAACTCTTTACAGTTTACCCCTTTGAGCAATTGGACTTAACAGAACTCTCCACAGTTGATCCCTTTGTAACCTGGGTATTATGTAACCGTTTGAGCGCTTGTTTGGACATTTCAGCGCTGTCTCAAGCGATTGGACTTATCTGAACTCTCCAGTTAACCCCTTTGTCGGTTGATTGCCATTGTAACCATTTGGGTGCCTGTATGGATTTTCCAGCTCTGTTAACACCTCTTGGTAGCCACTGTCGGACTGGTGTGGTGCATGTGTCTTCTGTGGGCCAGCCAGAGTTAGCAGCGGTAAGCGATTACCACATTCGCGGCCATTGAGGCTGGCATCTCCCCTGGAGTGTGGCTTGTTAGATCAGATCGGTAGCCAGGGACGGGTGTGATCGGACCCAGCATCATACCAACCTAAGACAGGAAGGTGGTCTTGCTACCACTGTTCTAAGGATGGGTAAGGATGATTGCTAGGGTCTGACCACCTAAGACAGGTACCATCTATGGCCACTTTTGTATATAAACAGTTAGGGGGAGATGTCGGGGGCCTAGACTGGCCAGCTGGACCTCGCCTCTAGATGGCGCCTGGCAGAGTGCCAGAAGCCGCTGCAGGTGGAAAATATTCTAGGGCTGTGCCACGCCAGAGCGCATGCACCAGCACGCCCGACTCGTGGCCAGGCCAGGTGGGAGCTGTATGAGACACCTCGTGGCTTAGGCCCGGCGCAGCTTTAAAAGCCTCCACCTCTCGCATAGGGAGAGAGCTGTTGGGGAAAGGCTGGTTGGGAAGTTGCTGGGCTGGGTTGCTGGGAGAAGTTCTGGGAGGAAGTGGTTGGGAAGAAGAAGCAGTTGGGAAGAGGTTGGCCAGGTTGCTGGGGAAGTCCTGGGAAGAAAGATTGTGGGTTGCTAGTGGAAGACGGGTTGCTAGAGAGAGGGGTTATTGGAAGTCTGTAGGAAAAGCACTATTTGGAAAGATGACCTCTGTACTGTGTTTGTTATTGCTTGAGCAATGCTCTTGATCCCAGAAAGAGAGAGATATAATAAGAGGTTCGAACCAGTAATATTTAGCCAGCGTCTTTTATTGGGGCCTCATGGCTGAGGTTTCAGCCTGGGGCGCCCGATACTTAATGTTATCGCCTCTCCTGTCCTTCTTTATTCCAAGCAGGGGTTCTGCAGATCCCTTTGGGCAATCTACCTGTTTCAATCCCTATAAAATAAAAAAAGAATAAAAATGGGTAGGGGGAACTTACCTAAATGAGCCGCCATGTTGGGAGCCACTTGCCAGGGGCCAGCCCTCAAAGAAGCAGAGTCTGGGGTCCCTTGTTAGGTGGGGATTGAGGACGAGGTCAGTGAGAGTACGCTTACATACCATGTATGTTCAAGACACATCTGTTTATTTCATCTCATGACTGCTTTTTATGCTCTTTACACAAAGGTATACAGAACTGGAATTTTTACAGTCTTGTTTTTCCCTAAAGTTGAGTGGGTACATCTTTAACTAGAAAAACTATTTCCCATAGTGTTTGCTGAGATTAGGAGAGCAGCAAAAGTTTACAAAATACAAAAGTGTAAATGAAGATTCTTTTAGTAGAGAGAGCAGGGTTAAAGGTTAATAGCGAAGAGGAGCAGAGGTGAAGGTTAGTAACGGAGAAGAAACTCTATTCATTAGATAAATCTCTCCTATTTGCTCAGGCAGCTAGAAGATGGTTAATAAGTGTAAGGTAAGCGAACTCTTTGTCTTAAAGCTTTCTTTACTTATGATAAGGAATAGTAAATCTAAGTTCCTTTGATTCAGCTGCTGGTATTTGTTTGAAAGTTAATGAATATCTCTGAGCTAGGCTGATGCATTGTTTTTCTCAGCCACCACCGATGACTCACAATCCACTTCTCCTGTGCACAGTCTATAGGGAATTTTTTAATGTGGAAGCAAAATCCAAATTTCCAGAATAATAATTCAAAGTGGGAAATGTCATGCGTTCCTTCTTTAGCTGGCCGAGCCCTGATCTAGGCCAAACTGATTAAGATAATGCTGCAATAAGGTGTATATCATCATTCTGTATCGTATTTCCTTCCATTCACATGAGTAACTGAGTCCTGCCAGCTTTGCTTCTAGGCAAAGCTAATGTGCCTGCTCCTATTCTAGAGCTTTTCCTAATCTTCTTCACAGTATTTTTTGCTGGAGTTCTGAAAGAGCTTCACTTTTTAAAAATTCAGCCAGGCGTAGAGGCGCATGCTTGTAATCCCAGCATTTGGGAGACTGAGACCAGAGGATCCGGGTTCACTGTCAGCCTCAGCTACCTCTTGAGGCACTCGCAAGTTGGTGAGACACGGTTTCAAAATAAAGAATAAAAAATAGGGCTGGGGGTATAGCTCAAAGGTAGAAGACCCCTGAGTTCAATCCCCAGTACCACAAAAAAATAAAAAAAAAATAAAAATATATAAATAAAACCAGAATATTCCTCATGATATAAGTTATTTAAATGCATCTACATCTTAATGCTTCCATGAATTATCATACCATGGTATTTTATGGACTTAAGTATCCTATTTAGAAATTGCTCATTTTAAAATATCAATTACTGACTATTTTAAGTATATTAAAAATGGAATCATTACAATACTGGAAACAAGTTATCTGTAATACTTATATGGCTCTTAACTCTTTAAAAAATATAATTGTTACAATCAATCAGTAAAATTGACAAAGTTTTCCAACTATATCCTTTCCTAACACTAAAAGTTAGTATTTGACATGCTCTTATCTATATTACCACATGCACCCAGTAAACACTGAGCTTGTGCAGAACAGTGTTTGGGAGATATCCTAATGATGTTTGCAAAGTGGGCTTCCATGGTTCTGCTGCTGCAGCTCTTCTGGTCCAGCTGTGGGTTCTGAGGGAAGGTCCTGGTGTGGCCCTGTGAAATGAGTCATTGGCTCAACTTAAGGACTATCCTTAAGGAACTGGAGGAGAAAGGGCACAAGGTAACAGTTGACTCATTCCTATACTTTCCTCATTGACTACAGCAAACCCTCTCTACTGAACTTCCAGGTGATCCCCAAGCCAGATGACAAAGACAGAAATGAGAAGAAACTAGATGAGATTTTAGACCTAGTTGCTACACCAGGTCAATAACATGACAAAGTTCTCCATGTGTACACATTTCCTAGAAGTTAATATTTGACTTGGTCCTATCTAAACACTACATATACAGAAAAAACATCCAACCACTGCAGAACAGTGGGGGGAGACGTCCTCATGATGCTTGCAAAGTGGATTTCTGTTGTTCTGCTGCTGCAGCTCTGCTGGTCCAGCTGTGGGTTCTGCGGGAAGGTCCTGGTGTGGCCCTGTGAAATGAGTCATTGGCTCAACTTAAAGACTATCCTCGAGAAACTGGTGGAGAGAGGGCACGAGGTGACAGTTTTGACTCCTTCCTATACTTTCCTCATTGACTACAGCAAACCCTCTCCACTGCACTTTGAGGTGATCACCATGCCAGATGACAAAGACAGCATTGAGAAGCTACAAGAGCAATTTTTAGACCTAGCTGTGAACATCATGCCAACTTTGCCACTTTTGCAAGCAGCAAATATATTGCAAGAATTTTTTCTTGAAGTAACGGTACATTTTAAACTTCAGTGTACAAATGCAGTATACAATCAGTCACTCATGAAGAAGCTAAAGGAGGCCAACTATGACTCAATGGTTATAGATCCTGTATTTCCCTGTGGTGAGCTGGTGGCAGAGTTGTTGGGAGTACCTTTTGTGTACACATTAAGGTTTTCCATGGGCAACAGTATAGAGAAATACTGTGGACAACTTCCAGTCCCACCTTCCTATGTTCCTACTACCATGGGGGCACTAACAGACAGAATGACTTTCATGGAAAGGGTGAAAAATATAATGCTTTCGTTGTTTTTTGACTTGTGGATCCAGCAATATGACTACCAGTTGTGGAATCAGTTTTACAGTGAAGTATTAGGTAAGATACTCTCTTTTTGTTCTCTGCTAATATTTTTTTTTTTTTTTCAGTACTGGGGAGGATTGAACCCAGGGGCATTCTAACTCTGAGCTACACCCCCAGCCCTATTTTTTATTCCTTATTTTGAAACAGGTTCTCACTAAGTTGTGGAGGGCCTCATTAAGTAGCTGAGGCTGGCTGAGAACCTGGATACTCCTGTCTCAGCCTCCAAAGTACTGGGATTACAAGCATGTGCCACCACACCCAGCTGTTCTCTGCTTAATATTGAAAGACACTTTAGAAGCTCAAGAAAATTCTAAAAAAATGAAATGAATATATTTTAAGAACTTTTATTTCCACATGAAACTGTAAGTGTTATCAATGAACTGGTTTGTGTGTGTGTGTGTGTGTGTGTGTGTGTGTCTGTGTGTGAGTGTGTGTGTGTGTGTGTGTGTGTGTGTGTGTGTGTGTGTCGGTGGTACTGGGGATTGAACTCAGGGGCATTCTACCCCCTAGCTATACCCCCAGCCCTATTTTTTTTTTAATTCTTTATTTTGAAACAGGGTCTCACTAAGTTGCAGTTTGCCTCACTAGGAGCTGAGGCTGGCCGGAACCCTGATCCTCAGATTTTCCCTTCCCAAATGCTGGGATTACAAGCATGTGCCACCACACCTGGCTTTAACTGTTTGTTAAGCCACTATGCCCGGCTTTAACTGTTTGTAAATAACTAATTTGTGAGGCAAGACCAGAACTTTTTGGCCATCATCACTACTTCTTTATGATCATCAAAGCATTTGTAGAACACCTTGAAATATAATTTATTGTCTCACTGAGGTGCTGAGAACATCACTAAATTGCCAAATTGCTGAGGCTGGACTCAAACCTACAATCCTCCTGCCTCAGCCTCCCAACTTCTAGGATTACAGGTGTGCATCACCATGCCCACCTATACGTTGTACATACTACTAACATTTTCTCATTCTAATCAGAATACTCATAAATTTTAATAAAAATACTGATTCATGGTTCTTTTTTTCCAGTTTGGCGCCAAATTGTTTTACTTATGTTGATGGATACCTATGAAGCATAATATTTTCATTTACAAAAACACAAACTCTACCCACCTAAAAAAGCCCACCCAAATCAAACATTCCCTATAGATATATTGAAACGATGAATAAAGTTAATTCTTGGGTAATTAATGATGCTAAATACATCAAAATCACAACAGAGAATAATTTAAAATAGGATAATATACATTTTTATCTATCAGGACCTTAGGTATCACTTTGCAATGGGCACAAATTGTACTCTGGCCTCTGCTTCATGTTATGTTTTATTTTAGCATTCTCGTTCCAATTCACTCAGGTTCTATTGCACAATAAATGTTTTATGCTTTCATATCCAGCATGAACAATTGAGCTATCTGTAGCCACCACTCCAAAGCAAATAAAATCTCCAGTCTTTAGAGAATATGTCATATATCTCATATATATACATATATGAATTTCTGTTTATTATTTTAGTAGCTATATTCCATATTCTCTAGTAAGCAGGAATTCAGATTTTAGTTTTCAGGTAGTAAAGTGTAAGATCAACGCAAGATCATTAAAATTCCTGCCTTCGACACTTTAATAAGCTTTTCTGTTTGACATTTTATTTTTCTAAACTGAATAATGCCCTTTAAAATGCCTGTGTCTACCAATTAATGATCAACTCAAGCAAGAGAAAACATGATTACCTATCAAGGAAGATATGAAAAGGGTAAAGTAAAAAAAGAGTTTTAGATTTGTTTTGTCATTGCTTTACTTTTTTCACTATTGCAGATATTTTTTAATTCACCAATTGAAATTCAAACTTTAATTTGTGTGCACTTACAATAATGAAATAATAAAATAAAATATGCCCTATGTGAACAAATAGATTGCTGCCAATATCTTAGAAATAACCTTATTCCAGTGTGAACCATAAGCCAAACTGGTTTTAATTTTCTCATTTAATGGTAGCAGGATGGAACATTACTGAACTATTCTGTCTTTAGTATACACCATTGACTTTTTCTTATCATGAAATGTTTGCAATATTTCAAAATAAAAGTTATGGTTAACAAAGGTTTTTCATTTGGATAATTTTGTTAGTGTAAGAGAGCCCTTTTCTATTTCTAATTTGTTAATTGCTTTAAAAATTAATTGCAAATTTTTTGCCTGAAATGATCATAGAATTTTTCTGATTTTAGCAATTAGTAATGTGGATGTCACTTATATTTTAAAATATAAACTATCATTTAATTTCTTGAACAAGTCTAACTTTTCCTTATCTTCTTTTGAAATGTTATTATATTTACTTTAATCATTTTAAGGACTATTTTAAGTTTCATTAACCAAGACCTTTTATGTTGAAATATGTGAGCATTCTCATTAAGATGAGAAAAAGTCAATGATATGTACTAAAGACACATTTGAGTAGAATTGATTTTTTTTATTGATTTCCACTCTAATAAAATCATTTTTACAATTATATGAATTATCCTATTTTTCTTAGTTTTTTCTATTTTTCTTTAACCTCATAAATTATTCATTTTATTTTCTATTGATTAGTAAATGTTATAATTTCATTTCACATCTCATATTTACTGTATTCCATTTACTTTCATCTAAATTGTTTCAATAGTATTTTAAAAGTATTTTCTGACTCATGTACGACAAATAATTTTTTAAAAATGTTTTTAAATCTCTAAGACAGTATTGTATTCTTGTGGCAATAAAATTTGTGACAAAATGTTTTAATATGCTCTAGCATAAAATAACAGTTAATAATTACTATTTTATTTTGGAGGAGTAGTTCTTATTACAAAGGCTTGCAGATTCAACTGGATTGGGTAACTATCTTTTTCTCTTAGTGTGTGTTTCTCCCATGTTTGAGCATCATTAGTCTAGGATAAGCCTGGCTTTCTCCATGTATTTCACATCTGCTCAGCAGGTTAACTTAGGAATGTTCTCAAGACAACACAGATATCCAGGAGAAAAGGGGGAAATGCTCAAGCACTGTTTAGCAATTAGGATTTGGATGTAGGGGTGTATGAAAAGTTGGAACCAGTCATGCAAACAATCTACCACATAAAATTATCTAGCTGTATAAAAAATTAATTCCATTATCTTGCCTCTTGATGAAAAATATGGTTTGTGTGATATAATTTTTTGAAATAGTTTCAAAACCTAACATGTAGTTCATTTTCAGAAATGACCAAGATGTGCTTCAAAAGACCATGTAGCCTATTTTGAGGATTAAAAATGCTATACATAGTCGGGCACGGTGGCTGCATGCTTGTAATCTCAGCATTTGGGAGGCTGAAATAGGAGGATCCGGGTTCGCGGTCAGTCTCAGCTACCTGGTGAGGCACTCCGCAACTTAGTGAGACCCTGTTTCAAAATAAAGAATAATAAAAAAAATAGGGCTGGGCATATAGCTCGGATGTAAAATGCCCCTGAGTTCAAACCACAGTTCCACACACAAAAAAAACAAAAAGCTATACATGCCCCTTAAATGCATCTTGAATCTATTTGTTTAAATCCTTCATATACTACAGATGCTTTATGTTTATGATATATCAGTTTCTAAACAACTTGTAGTAAGTTATTTTCTCAATTATGATATAATTACAAATTTTACTTAAAATCTATAAATATTGGTCTTACTAGATTTAATATGCTATGTTTACTTACAGGAACAATTATTATAGCTTCCTGGTAAGTTACATTTTTTAAAAAATGTAGTAACTTTTACTTTATATTATATTAATTGTTTTTAAATATTAATGTAGCTACACTTATATTCTTTGGCAGTTATATATGCAATATATTTTCTCTTTACTTACATTATATTTAGGTATTTTACTGTTTTTTGACCAAATATAATTCAATATTTTTAACTTGATGTTTTCTTGAATTAATAATAGAAGATTTGCATCTATGTGAATTTATTTCATTTTTACAACCTTTCCATTACTTTTCTTTTTCTAGTATTTTTCCCACTTTATTATATTTTTGTAAGTGAATGAGACTGAGTTTTTATTTAGATCTTTCATATTTTCCTTGTATTTCTTGGAAATTAAGTGTTATACTAACATTTTGATGTTTTTGTTTTTCTGATAATCTGTATGGCTAAATATTTTAAATCTAATGTAAATTTCTGTCTTTATTTGGAATTTTTAAAACATCTTTTTATATATTTGCTTACAGGCATGTTTTATTTTATTTTTTATTTCTACTTTCTGATCTTTTCCATTTCTTTTCATTATTACTTCATTATTTGCATACTTCAGGTCTACTCGAAGTTTTCTTTATTTTTTCATGTTTGTCTTCCATTTGTAATAATATCAAACATTTCAGGTTGATAATTTAGAATGCACTGAGGACATACCTTATTCTGATTATATGCACACAAGTGGAAGTGAACCAGCTTTTCTTCTCATTCTATATGTTCTCAATATATACCTCATTCTTTGATTTTTTTTTTTTTTTGCGGTACTGGGGATTGAACTCAGGGGCATTCTACCTCCGAGCTATACCCCCAGCCCTATTTTTTATTCTTTATTTTGAAACCGAGTCTCACTAAGTTGTGGAGTGCCTCACTAGGTAGCTGAGGCTGGCGACGAACCCGGATCCTCCAGTCTCAGCCTCCCGAATGCTGGGATTACAAGCGTGCGCCACCACGCCCGGCCATTCTTTGATTATTTAATACAATTAAATGGCTCAAATTAACTTTTGTATACCACTAAGCCTGCATCCTATGTATTGCCCACCTGTTAATGTGACTGTCTTCTCTACATACCCATTCAGATGTCTAGTTGTATTTCAGAAATTTCTTTCCTGACCACAAACATGTTCTAGAAGTCTTTCTAATTTTATTCAATGGGGCTTAGTTATTCTAGTGACTCAGGCGAGAAATAACTGACTATACACATTCAATTGTTTTTCTCACGCCACAATCTAACAGGAGATTCTGTCATCTCTACCCTCAAAATATTTGTAGAATTTCACAAATTCATATAATCCTTTTTTGGTTTGGGATGTAGATAAGTGGTAGAATGCTTGCCTACAATGGGTAAGGCTGTGTGTTCCATCCCTGATATTGTGAAAAAAAAAAAAAAAAGAAAACTTATTTTCCACAGCCATTATAAAGGTATGAACTACTATGATTTCTCATCGAGCATAAAACAATACAGTGCCGGGAGCCAGCCCTCGTGGATGCGGGGTTGGGGGTCCCTCGATTGGTGTGGAATTAGATGAGCTTAAGAGAGTACACTCACACCCAATGCAGTGTAGAAGAGCATCTGTTTTCTTTTTGTCAGTTGTAGATTTATATTATTTTTTTTACAGTGTGGCATATATAATAGGGATTTTTAGAGACTTGTCTTTCTAAAGGTTAATCATAGCCAGTTAAGTTTACAACACACATTATAAAAAATTTTTTTCCATTAGTTAAAATCTTTACAATTTTGCTTAGCCCCTCCAAGCAGTGTTCTTTCTTATCTAGGTAGTCAGCAGGTTTATGGGGAGACCAGGTAGCAGCAATTTAGATAAAATTGCAAAGCCTGTTTCTAGGCTAGAGCTTATTGTCTTAAGGAACTGCCAAGAGATCAGTATCTGTCAGGCCACATGTTTCTAAGAAGTTTTTCTTATAATTAATAAAAAGCAAAAACCTAAAGCACCCATAACTTCCAGAATATAATGCAAAGTGGGAAATGCCTCGAATTCCTGCTTTTGGAATCGTCTGCCTTGCAGGATCCCAGTGGACCAAGCTTTGTTTAAGGTCCAGTTATTAAGGTGTTATGGCAATACAGCATAAATTTCAATAAAACTATAAAACAAAATATCATAACTACACAGATATTTATTTCTCTCTAATATAACTATCTACATGAAGAAAACAAGTTCTCCTCACTATATTACCTAGGTATTAAGAAACTAATTGCCCTTGCATTCCTTATGATGCTGTTCTTGGCCATGTAAATGGACACAGTTACCTGTATAGAGGTAAGGTGATGGTGAAATGAAAAATATACATTTTCCTTTTTAAAAAAGTGATCCACAAATTGCATGTATGAATTAATTTTCTTACAATCCATTGAAAACAAACTTACTGCCTAGATATCCTTGGAAAGTTGTTTTCACCTGTTAATGTACCAGTTTGACTTATAACTGAGATTGGTAATTGCTACCCATTAAATTTCTTGTCTGTGCCAATTATAGTAAGGTATGTGGCCATAAATTCAAGTGACCTCCATAAGTTTTTCAAATTAAATGCCATCTTATCAGACTCATAATGTAATTTTAAAATAATAGATTCAGCAGTAACAATATTTACTTGACAGATTATATTAATCATCATTTCATAAATTATACATTACTCTTAAAATTATTCACTGTGTTTATAACTATTTTACACCAATGATATAAGAAAAGAAAGGCTAGCAATTTTTTTCTTGCTACAAGAGATTGAGTCCAGTGGCATTCTATCTCTGACCTACAACCCTTGTCTTTTTTGTTTTTACTATCTTTGTTTTAATTTTGAGACAGAATCTTGTGAATGTGTCGATGGTCTCATTAAGTTTCTGAGGTTGGTATAGAACCTTCCGTCCTCTTGACTCATCACACTAAATACTGGGATTACAGGCAAATGCCACTGAGCCTGGTGGCAAATTTTAACCCATATTTCTGTTTTACAGCTCCTCATACATTTATGGTGAAATTGTAAATTAGTATAACCACCATGGAGATCAGTATGCAGTCTTTTGAGTATTCCTTAAAAGATTAGGAATGGAGACCCCCTATGACACAGCTAGACCACTCATTGGTATCTTTTCAAAAGAATTAAAGTCAGAATACTATAGTAATATCTGCATACCCATATTTATTGCAGCACAATCTCAATAGCAAAACAGATGAATGGATAAAGAAAATGTGGCATATACACACTGGAATTTTGCTCAGCCATAAAGAACAAAATTAACTCAGTTGCAAGAAAGTGGATGAAGCCAAAGAATATTATAAGTGAGATCAGCCAATCTCAGAAAGTCAAAAGTTGGATGTTTTCTGTCATATGTAGAAGGCAGAAAATAGATAACAGAAGGTATATCCAATAAATGACCAATAGAATGGTGGAAGGGAATAGAAGAAGAGAAGAAATGGAGGATTGAGGAAGAAAATAGTTATGTTATTACAAAAAGATGTTATGTCCACATTTGAAGGTCTCACTAACCAATCTCAGTAACATGCATGAGGAAGAAAGAGGGGATAAAGTGATGGAAAGCTTATGGAGATACCCCAAGGGATGTATGTGTGTATGTTTGAATCACTTTGAAATTCACTACAATGTACAGTTGCAATGTATCAATAAAATGATAAAACTTATTCTTCAATATAACATTTTAACATGAAATTACTTGCCAATTTTTATATGCATTTGTTCATATTTATTTTCCTAATTTTTAACTGGTTTTATATTTTTAATTGTAAATCACTGCTTTAAAATACAATTTTCATAAATATTTCAAGTTAGATCTTTTTGCAAAAGTTGATCTAGAATTTATGCTCATAGTATTTAGCTAGGGAATTAGTAAGCAGGCCAAGCTGTAGCACACATGAAACAAGGCACTTACAATTCTCTGTTGTGATACTGGAGATAAAAACCTTGGGCTTTGTACATATGGGGCAAGTGGTCTACCACTGTATTACAAATTCAGTCTAATAAAATAAGGCATCCCAAGGGCATAAACACTTTGGTGTGGAATATGTGAGTATATTCACCAGTATTGGAGAGGCCCTAATTTTTTTTTCTTAATAGCTTGTAAGGTAATTAAAGGTATCTTTTTCCCTTAGAAAATGAGTGTATTATTTTCTTCGCCCCACATTCTTCATTTTCTCCAGGAAGGCCCACTACCTTATGTAAGACTATGGGGAAAGCTGAAATTTGGTTAATCCGGACATACTGGGATTTTGAATTTCCTCGCCCATATTTACCTAATTTTGAGTTTGTTGGAGGATTGCACTGCAAACCTGCCAAACCTTTACCTAAGGTAGGTTTATGACAGTAAAGATTTTATATTCCTTAGAATAAAGTACTGGATTTTCCTTGAAATGTATAGCCTCAATAACAGAGATATATTGTTGAACATATTCAATCAGCCATTCTGAAATTATTTTCCTAATAGTGGAGATAGTTTATGACTCATATTTGATCTTTTGGACTTTACTTAAGAAGTTAGCTGAAGAAAAAAATAATGTAAATGATATGTTTATATGCATATATATTCATATTTATATAAATATTAGATCTTTAGATATATTTATTGTATATACTGGAGTGCAGGGTCAGAAAAACAGAGCCATGGAAGTCACTAAGGATAGAGTCATCCTAAATAGCTAAAAAATAATGAATATGGATATTGATAATTAATTTATATTTTCTGACCAGTCTATTTATTACTTTGTTTTGATTCTCTGTATTGTTTCTGTCTCATGTTCCTGGCATTCCAAATTTATTATTTGGAAACATACTTTCATGAAAAGACACTTTCGTGAGAAGCTTGAATTGCACCAAATGTGTTCAGTAAAGGTTAAGGGAAAACATAAAATGAGGTAGCAATCTTGGATTTCAATCTTAGAGGTTACTGTATGTGGTGACTTTTTTTGTAATAGGGAACAAATGAAGACGAAACCCAACTGAGTTGATGATAGGATTAGATTGTTTTGTTGGGGGTTTTTTTAGTACCAGGTAATAAACTCATGGGCATTGTTCCTCCAAGGTACACACTCAACCGTATTTTATTTGCTTTATTTTGAGACAGGGTCTCATTAAGCTGCTGAGAATCTCTCTAAATTGCTGATTCTGGCCTTGACCCTGCTATTCTTCTTTTCTCAGTTTTATCAAGTACTGGGATTACAGGCTTGTGCCACAATGCCTGACTGATGATAAGTTTAGTTTTTGACTCGTTCACTTTACAGAGCCGAAAGGAATTTTCAGGTAATTTCTAGAAATCATTGGAGTAATATAAATATATAAATATAATAATATTTAATAAGTAATATAAATATAATAAATATAATATAAGTCTCAATATTGACAGAAAGTGTTAGAAACGGACTGAAAGTTGTTAGCATACAGTAATGACAATAAAACTGGGAGATTCAAATGTTGTATTGATTTCTTAGGAGTATGAGCTCAGGATATTTTGGAATTAAAAAGAAAATTGTATATCACATTCAAAGGCTTCAAGTAATAAATTTGGAATTTCAGGAACATTAGAGAGAAACAATACAGAGAATCAAAACAAAGTAATAAATAGACTGGTCAGAAAATTGAAATTAATTATCAATAGGGAACAAGGAGAAAAATATGTATTTGGCTTGTAGGCAAACTAGCATAACCTCTTCAGTAAATTGCAAGTTAAATGGTCTCCCAGGAGAATTCTTGACTTTTGTTTAGGGGAATTAAAGCATATTTAAGTTTAAAATTTTATTTCAAGAGTTTGAATATGCTTTACTTACCAATAGAATTATAGTGGCAGGCAAGCTTTACTGCATTCTCTTGGTACAAGAGTTTACCAAAATTGTTTTTAGAAACTTACAAAAAGAGACAATGAATATCCATGAATCACTAGATTATTAGCCATATCACAATATTATACTCCTTCTCCTATCGTCAGTTTCATACACATACACAATTGCACAAAAACAACTCAGACAGATTTTACAACATGAAATGAGAGTGATTCAATTGCAAACTCAGTTTTTCTATTGAATACTTAAAGTAATACGAATACCAACCATGACTTTAATATCTATGATGAATGAATTATTTTACCTGCTGGATATTCAGAATAAAGTAGCAATGAGTGGTATACAAGTAAAAAATACTAATTTGTGTGGTAGGTATGCATTTGTTATTTTACTCAATAAACTGTTTATGAAAAGAGTCAAAATAGTGAAACACCCACTTATTGGGTCTTCAAAACTATTCTAGCCAGGCTTGGTGCCACACACTTGCAACCCCAGTACTTGGGAAGCTGAGACAAGAGGACTGAAGGTTCAAGGACATACATACACACATACACACACAATTTCCTCATGATAATATGAAAATTATACCTTGCTTCCAGTTATGATATTGTACTACCCTAACAGTATTGCTAGTTGTAAATTGAAACACAGAGTATTACCAGGGTGATCACAAATTGTTGCACAGAGAATACAGGATATTTCTCTAGAAGGTGACATTCAGAGAGATTATTATGTGAAAGGTCTCAATCCCAGACTTCCCAGTTTGCAATTTGTGAAACTATAGGCAATGACTCAGGGATTTTTATCTGCAGAGGAATTCATGTTTTATTTCTGCTCTAAGGCCTAAATTAAGGGAATGCAACTCATATGCAAGTTTATACTCTGGGATGGCAAAAATATGTGCCTTTTTTACTATAATGGGAGATTAACTATGATATATTTTTCTAAAATATACTTACACATCATAGTTTTAACAAATTTCTTCTAGCCCTGATCTGGGAAGGTAGAAACTTGAGAAAAAAATCTTAAATACATGACTAACAGGAAGGTAGATCAATTTATTAATAATTTTTTCAGCTTGGCAAAAAAATCCATTGTTCAGGAAATTAAATCTTAAGAATAACAATTCATTCTTCCTTGAAAAGAGCTACCCTAATTGCCTGTTCTTTTTCCATAATGATTTCATTCATATTTGTACCTGTCATCTCTGATTATATATTTTAACCATAAGTTTTGCAAATGTTTTCCCTCTTAAAAAGACTAGATGGTTCTGCATGTCAGAAGGCAGAACCAGTTTAACAATTTCTCTGACATTACTTTTTACTTTTTCTATTTAGAAAAGTAGGTGGATTTTATTTTCTCCTATGATGCTGTACCTTTTTAATAGAAAGAATGTTGTGTCTGCAGGAAATGGAAGAATTTGTCCAGAGTTCAGGTGAAGATGGTATTGTGGTGTTTTCTCTGGGGTCAATGGTCAAGAACCTCACAGAAGAAAAGGCCAACCTCATTGCCTCTGGTCTTGCACAGATTCCACAGAAGGTCAGTGCAAACTCTGGTCCTGGAGAGTAGCTTTGTACTAATTGAAGAGAGAGGGTAGCTAATAGCAGTCTTTTTAGATGAAATTTTAAACTCATTATACAATGTGCTTGACAGCAGCTTCAAGCAGTATTTGATATAACATTAAAAAGTGT
Source organism: Graphiurus murinus (assembly GCA_004027655.1). NCBI lineage: Eukaryota > Metazoa > Chordata > Mammalia > Rodentia > Gliridae > Graphiurus > Graphiurus murinus. Next base: position 2,386 of record PVLC010032153.1, on the reverse strand, counting down.
ACTTGTGAGCCGGGCATGGTGGCACACACTTGAAATCCCAGTACTTGGGGGACTGACACAGGAGGATCTGGGTTCACCGCCAGCCTCAGTACTTAGTGGGGTCCTCCCAACTTAGGGAGACTCTGTTTCAAAATAAAGAACAAAAATTAGGGCTGGGGAGGTAGTTCAGAGGTAGAATGCCCCAGTTTCCATCCCTAGTACTGCAAAAAAATAAAAATTAAAAAAAAATGTACTTTTGTATATCTGATCATTTGCCTACTGAACCTTGTAATTACTATAGTAACACATGCTTTTTTAGGAATTTATTGTAATGGAATAGTGATAAAGGCATTAAACCACTTGAAACCTTTTGGCCTGTCCTGCTTACTCCCCAAAGTTTTGAAATATGTAGCTCTATGGTACAGGAAAAGAGAGATGATATACAAAGAAAAATCATGGTAAAAGGTATGCTTCAAATTTTTGAGTCTTATTAAAATTTTATATAGTGTGGTTGATTTAGTATTAGAAACCTAGATTCACTTATTCTAAGTTGAATATTCTACAGTTAAAATAATTATAATTATCATATTATGTTAAAAAGTATGCATCTTCTAATTTATGATATTCTTTAATTTTATTCTATTTCTATGTCTCTGTTCTCTTTAATTATAATTCAATTGGTGCACTGTAATTACACATCATACTAAGGTATAGAGTAATAGGAATATACATGCACACAACACTTAGTGCTTTCTCTCTGGATCCCACATCCCTCCCTTTGCTTCTTCTTACATGTCATTGGGATTGGCATTGGAAACTTAATTACATACATATCATTATTTAAACTGTTACCTTCTTTACCTCTTTTATGTTTCTATTCTCTCTATACTCTGATGCATGAAATATCCTAGGGCTCTTTATATTTTTATATCAATGAAAGTACACAAAACTGTATAAAGTAAGTATGATAACTAGGTATCTCGAGTTTAACACTCATGTCTTAAAATATGCCACATTTTAGTATTTAATCTGACAATCGGTTTATTCTCCCAAAGAAAAAAATAATACTTTTAAAAATGTTTAAAATCCCAACAAAATAATTTATTGGAAAATAGAATATAATGGCAAACCTCCATCTAATCTTCCCTCAGCAAATACAAGGAGAGGAAGAAAGAAAGAGAAAAAGAGAGAGAAAGAAGAGAGACAAAAAGAAAGAGGGACAAAAATAGACAAGGAAAGACAGAAAGTGGAGAGAAGGATGTAAAGAATATCAGTGATCCTAAAAGAGACCACCAAAAATAAGCTTATTTTATTTTTGAAAAATGGAAACTAGGATGGCTAAATAACATCAATAGACAGTATTTATGTTTGTCTTGGTGGATTTAATCACCATATTCTGATTAATTAAACTAATTCTATAATGATATGTATGTAATTTCTATTCATATTTTTGTTGTAATAATTCGTGCTTTGTATATATGCATTTTTGTTAGTTACAAATTGATAAAGACAAATGTGCACACATTTCTCATCTGACCCTTTCCCCCATTCCCACCCTGCTCCCTCGCCCTCCCTCCCTCTCAAGTTCAGTTCAGTGAGTGATCTTGATATAATTGTGTAAGTACATCATGTGCCTTAGGATGCTCTCCCCCCTCCCCACCCCCCGTCCATCCCCTTCGGTTATATCAACTTCTTTGTTTATCGAGGGTCTCTACTTTTTTATCTGGGGACCCTCTTATGCCCCATCATCTCCCTAACATCCGCATATTAGGGAGAACATATGCTTCTTTACTCTTTGTGACTGGCTAATCTCACTTAACATAATGTTTTCCAGTTGCATCCATTTCCCTGCAAATAACATGATTTTGTTCTTCTTTATGGCTGAGTAAAATTCCATTGTGTACATATCCCATAGTTTTGTAATCCATTCATCTGTGGATGGACATCTTAGCTGCTTCCATAGTTTGGCTACTGTGAATTGATCCACTATAAACATAGATACATATGCATCGGTCTGATAGTTTGGTTTCCATTCTTTTGGGTATATACCCAGTAGTGGTATTGCTGGGTCATATGGTAGGTTCACTCCCATTCGTCTGAGGATCCTCCATACTGTTTTCCAAAGTGGTTGCACAAGTTTGCACTCCCACCAACAATGTATTAGGGTTCCCACTTCGCCACACCCTCGCCAGCAGGTGTTGTTGTTCGTGTTTTTTATGATTGCCATTCTGACTGGAGTTAGGTGAAATCTCAGGGTAGTTTTGATTTGCATCTCCCTGATTGCCAATGATGTGGAACATTTCCTCATACATTTATTGGCCATTTGAATTTCTTCTTTTGTGAAGTGTCTATTTAGATCCTTTGCCCATTTTTTGATTGGGTTATTTGCTTTCTTAGTTGTGATTTT
>PVLC010032152.1:0-18335 GCA_004027655.1 Graphiurus murinus | reverse complement strand
TTTTTTTTTGGGGGGGGGGTTGCGGTACTGGGGATTGAACTCAGGGGCATTCTACCTCCGAGCTACACCCCCAGCCCCATTTTTTATTCTTTATTTTGAAACCGAGTCTCACTAAGTTGAGGAGTGCCTCACTAGGTAGCTGAGGCTGGCCGCGAACCCGGATCTTCCGGTCTCAGCCTCCCGAATGCTGGGATTACAAGCGTGTGCCACCACGCCCGGCTCATTCTTTATTTTGAAACCGAGTCTCACTAAGTTGCGGGGTGCCTCACTAGGTAGCTGAGGCTGGCCGCAAACCCGGATCATCCGGTCTCAGCCTCCTAAATATGCTGGGATTACAAGCGTGCGCCACCACGCCCGGCTCAAGCACTGGTTTAGAATTGCGATTAGGATATATCCAGCTACAGAAATTTGTTTCTGCAGACTGTTTAGCTGTGCAGGTGGCAATTTTGGGTCCCATCTAGTGAGACACATTGGTATGCTTAAAGCATGTTTGTGCATAAAGATATCATTGCTGTTTGTAGTTCTGCTACAGATTGGTGTCTCCAAACACAGGAATTCTGGTAAATTGTATTATATGCAATTCCCATAAAAATAGTATGGCGCATTTAAAATTGGGTACACTATATTACTGATTCTATTTTTAACAGGTAGATCTTCTGCTGACAGGAGAATTGAGTCACTTACTCCCAGTTTTATATCTCTGAATGGCGGGAGGATTTCCCACTGACTACCATCTGGTTCTGGATGTTTCCAACTGTGTCTTGGCCAGGCACAGTGGCACACGCTTGGAATCCCAGCACTTGGGAGGCTGAGGCAGGAAGATCAAAGGTTCAAGGCCATCCTGGGCAACTTAGCGAGACCCTGCTTCAAAATAAAAAAATAGCAAATAGAGCTTAGAGGCGGAGTGCCCTTGAGTTCAATCCCCAGGACCAGGAAAAAGTTTCTCAAGCTGGGCGTGGTGGCATACGCTTGTAATCCCAGTACTTGGGAAGCTAAGACAGGAGGATCTGGGTTCGCGGCCAGCCTCAGCTACTTAGTTAGCCCTCTGCAACTTAGTGAGACCTTGTTTCAAAATAAAGAATTAAAAAAAAAAAAATGGAGCCGGGCGTGGTGGCGCATGCGTGTAATCCCAGCATTTGGGAGGCTGAGACTGGAGGATCCAGGTTCGCGGCCAGCCTCAGCTACCTAGTGAAGCACTCTGCAACTTAGTGAGACTTGGTTTCAAAATAAAGAATAAAAAATAGGGCTGGGGGTATAGCTCAGAGGTAGAGTGCCCCTGAGTTCAATCCCCAGTACCGCAAAAAAAAAAAAAAAAAAAAAATGGTACTTGGGGTGTAGCTCGGAGGTAGAATGCCCCTGGGTTCAAGCCACAGTACCACAAAAGAAACAAAAACCAACATTTCTCCCCTGCCCACACGGCAGCACCTTAGTGTGAGTCAACTGCAGGCCCTGCCCCATGCAGGCTACCCGAAGCCACTCCCAGGGCCGGGGACGCAGACAGCATGGAGTTCCACAGCTCCAGAGGCTGCGACGCCCGATGTACAGGGGCGGCCCAGGCTCACCTGGCAGGGCGCCCTTCACGGTTTGCAGATGGCAAAGGAGGCTCAGCTACTCCTGGGGCAGAGCGCAGGGAGGGAGGGGCGGGAAGCTGCAAGTTCAGGTGTCTCCTTAGGGCACAAGTCCATTCACCAGGGCTCCACCCCTCGCCTGGTCATCTGCCAAAGCCCCTCCTCATGCCATCAACTCAGGAGCAGGGTGTGTGTGTGTGTGTGTGTGTGTGTGCGTGCGTGTGCATGCATGCGTGCGTGCGTGTGTGTTGCTAGGGATTGAGGCCAGGGGCCTTCTACCTCTGAGCGACACCCCTAGTTCTTTATTTTTATTTTTACTTTGAGACAGGGTCTCACTGAGTTGTGGAGGGCCTTGCTAAGTTGCTGAGGCTGGCCACCAACCTGCGATCCTCCTGTCTCAGCCTCCCAAGTCCTGGGATTACAAGCGTGTGCCAGCACACTCAGCAAATAAATCCCTATTCTTTACAAATTGCTCAGTCTCAGATATTCTGTTATCACAACAGAAAGTGGACTATGAACTCCCTTCATAGTACATCTGGAAGTTTCCATTGTTAGGCTGTAATGGTGTTGAGGAGAAGAAAAGCAGTGTGCCTGGCAGACCCGCTGGAGAGCCCGAGAGTGGAAGTCTGCCCATCTCTCAGATCCCAGTCTTTAGATGCAGGTTTCGTATTGGCACGTTCTTATCAGCGTTACCAAGGCAACGGGCTAGTAACTTGTTCCTTAGCCAGGTGGGGCCTCCTTGCCTGCGGACAGTGTGCTTACTAAGTGCAGGGTCAATGATCTACCTTGCTTTCACCTCTATTGTCTTGGGCTGTATTGGTTGCTCATCAACTATGGGGGCTTTGAAGCAGCACATGGAGTTGACCTTTCTGGGTCCCAAAGAATAGGAGGGAAACAGAGGCACAAATTACAGCCCGTGTAGCTGTGTGTGATCTCTAAGAGCAAGGTGTAAGGCTCTTGCTATCTTTACGGCTCTGAAGTGAGCCAGGCAGAGTCACTGTGATCTCAGGGTTTCCAATTGTCTCTACATATTTTTAAGGCCAAAGGCTTTATTAAGGGTAAACATTAGGACAAAAGGGGGGGGAGGGGGAGCTGTGAGGAACAACAGGCAGAGCAGCCGCCTCTCCCTGCCTGAGTGCTTGAGCAGCACCCAGACTCTGACTGCTTTTAACATTTTGGAAATTAATACCAGAGCAATTTTCCAATACCATCCCGGCACATCCATCCCCAGGGCTAATCCAGGCAGGGACGTGGGGGACACCAGACTCTGGCATGCCTCTGCCTCCCCAACGTCTTGGGGATTAAGGACAAAGAGCAGTGAGAGAGCATTGAATAATGGCGACCTTCCCATGGGCATCTCCATGGCCTTGAAAACAGCCGATGTCACAGCTTCTCCCTGTAACCCCAGCTCCTGGGGAGCAGCGTGGGCTGCTCGGTAAAAATGACTCAGAACATATTTGTAGCACATTAAAAATACACTAATACAAGCCGGGCGTGGTGGTGCACACTTGTAATCCCAGCATTTGGGAGGCTGAAAATGGAGGAACCGGGTTCGCAGCCAGCCTCAGCTACCTAGTAAGGCACTCCACAATTTAGTGAGACCCAGTTTCAAAATAAAGAATAAAAAATAGGACTGGGGGTGTAGCTCACAGGTAGAATGTCCCTGGGTTCCATCCCCAGTCTCAAAAAAATAAATGAAAAAAAAACCCAAACCAGCGCCAGGCGTGGTGGCGCACGCTTGTAATCCCAGTACTTGAGTGGCTGAGACCAGAGGATCCGGGTTCGTGGCCAGCCTCAGCTACTTAGTGAGGCTCTCTGAAACTTAGTGAGACCCTATTTAAAAATAAAGAATAAAAAATAGGACTGGGGGTGTAGCTTGGAGGTAGAATGCCCCTGGGTTCAATCCTCAGAACCACAAAACAAAAATGGTGGCGCATGTTTGTAATACCAGCATTTGGGGGGCTGAGACCGGAGGATCTGGGTTCGAGGCCAGCCTCAGCTACCTAGTCAGGCACTCTGCAACTTAGTGAGACCCTGTTTCAAAATAAAGACTACTGAGTCAGGCGTGGTGGTGCACGCTTGTAATCCCAGCATTCGGGAGGCTGAGACTGGAGGATCTGGGTTCGCGGCCAGCCTCAGCTACCTAGTGAGGCCCTCCGCAACTTAGTGAAACCCGGTTTCAAAATAAAGAATAAAAAAAAATAGGGCTGGGGGTATAGCTCGGAGGTAGAACGCCCTTGAGTTCAATCCCCAGTACCGAACAAAACAAAACAAAACAAAACAAAAAATAAAGACTAAAAAATAGGGCTGGGGGTATAGCTTGGAGGTAGAATGCCCCTGAGTTCAATCCCCAGAACTGCAATAAATAAATAAATAAATAAATAAATAAATAAATAATAACAACAAAAACACTAATACAAGCTGGATGTGGTGGTGCACACCGGTAATCCAAGCAACTCAGGAGGCTGAGGCAGTAGGCAGGAGGATCCCAAGTTCGAGGCCAGTCTGGCAACTTAGTGAGATCCTGTCTCAATATAAAAAGGGCCAAGCCAGTGCTCGGCTGTAATCCTGTACTCGGGAGGCTGACACAGGAGGACTGCAGGTTCGAGCCAGCCTCAGCAACTTAGTGAGACCTTGTTTCAAAATTAAAACAAAAAAAAAAAAGGCTGAGGGTATATATCAGAGGTGGAAATGTGTCTGGGTTCAATCCCCAGTACCACAATAAACACATAAATACATACATAAATAAATAAATATAAAAATAAGGGCTGGGAATGTAACTCAGTAGTAGAATATTTACCTGGCATGCATGAGGTCCTGGGTTCAAACGCTGACACCACAAAAACGAATTCCTGCCAGATGTGGTGGCGCATGCCTGTAATCCAGGTACTTGGGAGGCTGAGACAGGAGGATCACAGGTTCAAAACCATCCTCAGCAGCTCAGTGAGCCTTGCATCAACTTAGCAAGACCCTGTTTCCAAATAAAAAATAAAATAAGGCTGGGGGTGTAGTCGGAGGTAGACTGCCCCTGGGTTTAATCCCCAGTACCAACAAAACAAAACAGCAACTCCTAAAAACAAACACAAAAGCACGGATATACACACATGTATTTTGGTCTATATTGGAGGGGAGGTGCAAGAAGGACCCGGAGTCCGGGCCCCTATTCCCTGTCGCCCAGGCCCTCACACCACCCCTGAGCGGGCAGGTCACCATGTCACACCTGAGGACAGGGATGGCAAGAGGCGCCAGCTCCTTTGCTTCCTGCCGCCCGCCCGCCCTCCAGCGTCGCTCTGGCCCCGGGCAGGCGGCTTAGCCCCGCCCAGCTGCTGGTGCCAGATCACAGCTGGCCAGAGACCCCTCTCCCCAACTGCGCAGCTTGGAATTAGGACTGAGAGGCCATCGGTGGGTGCCCAGGTCTCTGCACGGGAGCTGAGGAAGCCGGCAGCGAGCCCAGAGATCAAGACAGATGCACCAGGCTCTGGGGCCGGGTCCAGGCCAGCCCTTGTAAATGCACCCCTAGAATAGTCTGGCCACCAAAGAAGCTGCTCCTGCGTGCTGACACAGAGCCCTGGGGACTGCAGGGCTCCACCAGGGGACAGGGTCGGTGCAGTGCTGAGGACACTGAAACCAGCGCCAACCCCAGCACAAAGCCATTGCTCAGTCGGGCCACTGAGCTGCACGGGTCGGCAGCGCGGAGGGCACCGCCTCCAACCCCAGGCCGGCCCGATGGCACCTGGACTGAGGTCAGAGGAAGGGGCAGCGCCTGGCAGGCAATTAATTTTTTTTTTTTTTGCGGCACTGGGGATTGAACTCAGGGGCATTCTACCTTCGAGCTATATCCCCAGCCCTATTTTTTTATTCTTTATTTTGAAACCGGGTCTCACTAAGTTGCGGAGTGCCTCACTAGGTAGCTGAGGCTGGCCTCGAACCCGGATCCTCCAGTCTCAGCCTCCCGAATGCTGGGATTACAAGCGTGCGCCACCACGCCCGGCTGGCAATTAACTTTTGCAAAACGTGATTAAGCGGTGTTGCTGGCCCTGGGACAAAGAAGGCAGTCACAGTTCCTGCCTGGATGTTGCCTGTGGAATCCTGGTGGTCCACAGGAAGGAGGTGTGCAGGGAGAGAGGGTCGTGAGGAGGGCTGTCAGGGTGCATACCGGGAGGAATGTGCAGGGCCGGGTGGACTGGGGAGCAGCCAAGCCTCCTGCCAGGCCAGGGGACCCCCTAGGCAGCATGGGAAGCAGAGGGACCAGAGCCCTCACCGTGCTGCCTTGCTACTTAGTGAGGCCCTGTTTCAAAATAAAGAAATTTTTTAAAAAAAGGGTTGGGGGTGTACAATCTCTTGTCTCTCTCTCACGCACGCACGCACATATATATTTAAGTTTGGCAACTTAGTGAGGCTCTCAGCAACCTAGTGAGACCCTGTTTCCAAATAAAAGCAGGCTAGGGGTGTAGCTTGGGGGTAGAATACCCCTGGGTTCAATCACCAGCACCAAAAAAAAGATAAAATAGGGCTGGGGGTGTAGCTCCAAGATAGGATATCCCTAGGTTTAATCCCCAGTACAAAAGAAAAAAAAAAAAAAGGAAGAAAAAGGGTGGGGAGAAGAGGTTATTAGAGCCGCCTGCAGCCGCAGCTGGACCAGGCGGAAGCTTATCCTGTCCCACAGGGGCTGCCTGGCGGCACACAGAACTAGTGTAGAACCCGGCCTCGAGGTGTTGGTTGACAGCAACGGGCACCCAGTAAGTCCTGGAGGCAGGGAACTAGGCTGCCGAGGAGCAGGGCCCACACTTGGGGAAGGAAGCCATCGGGGAGGACCTCCATGGCCAGGCAGCATCTCAACAGGGGCGTGCTCGAAGGTTTGACGCCAGCCTCAGCAACCTAGACCCTGTTTCAAAATAAAAGTAAGCCAGGCGTGGTGGTCCACACTTGTAATCCCATTACTTGGGAGGCTGAAACCGGAGGATCTGGTTTTGAGGCCAGCCTCAGCTACTTAGTGAGGCCCTCCACAACTTAGTGAGACCCTGTTTCAAAAGAAAAGAATAAAAAAAATAGGACTGGGGGTGTAGCTTGGAGGTAGAATGTCCTTGGGTTCAATTCCCAGTACTGAAAAAATAAATGCCTCATTAGGTAGCTGAGGCTGGCTGAGAACGCAGAACCTCTGGTCTCAGTCTCCCAAACGCTGGGATTATAAGCGTGCGCCACCACACCCGGCTAAGGATCATCTTTAATAAATTCAGCAAGCCAGGCGAGGTGGCACGCCTACTTAATGAGGCCCTCTGCAACTTAGTGAGACCCTGTTTCAAAATAAAGAAGAAAAAAATAGGGCTGGGGCTGTAGCTCAGAGATAAAAATGTCCTGGGTTCAATCCCTAGTACCACCAAAAATAAATAAAACAAAACAAAACAAAGTAAAATAAAAAAATAAAGCAATTATTACTAAAACAAAAAAAAATGCCATTCACAATATCTACAATGTAAGACTTGTTGAATGTATACAGTTAAGTGCCACAAGCCACCATAGTTAAAACAACTGTTACACAAAATGGTGTGTGCGCACGCACGCGTGTGCATGTGTGGCACTGGGGATCGAACCCAAGGGCATTCTACCTCTGGGCTACACCCCCAGCCCTATTTTTTTTTTTTTTTTTTTTTTTTTGCGGTACTGGAGATGGAACCCAAGGGCATTCTACCTCTGAGCTATACCCCCAGCCCTATTTTATTCTTTATTTTGAAACAGGGTCTCACTAAGTTGCGGAGGGCCTCACTAAGTAGTTGACGATGGCCACGAACCCTTGATCCTCCTGTCTCAGTCTCCCAAGTACTGGGATTACAAGCCTGTGCCAACACACCTGGATAGGACTATCCCTTTTAAGAAGCACTTCCTGCTGGAGAGGTGACTGCTATTTGAGAGAGCCAGCCTTTCAGCTGGGACTCTGCAGGATGATGCCTTCTTTCTTTTTGGTGGTACCGGGGTTTGATCCCAAGGGCATTCTACCTCACAGCTACACCTCCAGTCCTATCTTTTATTCTTTATTTTGCAACAGGATCTCACTAAGTTGCGGAGGGCCTAAGTAGTTGAGGATGGCCTCGAATCCTAATCCTCCGGTCTCAGCCTCCCAAATACTGGGATTACTAAGCATGGGCCACCATGCCCAGCCAGGATGATCTCTTCTTCCTGCTTGGTCTCCGTGGGGGACAGAAGGGCAGAAGAGGCAAAGACTGAGTGACGGATGAGGGAGGTGGAGGACTCAAACACCAGGATCCATGCCAGGCGTGGTGGCGCACGCTTGTAATCCCAGCACTTGAGAGGCTGAGACAGGAGGATCACAGGCTCGTGGCCAGCCTCAGTTACTTAGTGAGGCCCTCCACAATTTAGTGAGACCTTGTTTCAAAAATAAATAAAAAAAAAAATAGGACTGAGGGTGTGGTTCAGAGGTAGAATGCCTCTGAGTTCAATCCCAGTACTGCAACAAAACAAAACAAAAACACCGCCCCCCCCCCAAAAAAAAACAGGATCCAGAGGCTTACTAGTTAAAATCTACAACCACCAGACCTTCTATTTGAATTTACCTAAACAACAGATAACTCAATAAACAAGCCCCGAGAAGCCAAATCTCAGCTAATCCCTCTGGATGCCCAGGAATTAATTGGCAGCTGTGAACTCCGCTCCCTGGGGTTGATCAGCAGCCATAATGGCTAAGGGCCAGCAGGTACTTATTTTCCTCCTCAGTGCACCCAAATTCTCCATTCCTTTAGCAGGTATTTATGTGCCTGCTATTCCCAGCTCTGGGAGCCAAGGGAAATCTGACAGTCCTGACTGCAAGGAACCCCCGTGCAGCGGGCTGGACAGCTTATGCAACACCTCGGACCAAATGCTCAACCGTCCAGCTGGGGGTGGCAGCGGTGCATGCCTGTGATCCCAGTACTTAGGAGGTTGAGACAGGAGGATCATAGGTTCGAGGACAGCCTCAGCAACTTAATGAGGCCCTCTGCAACTTAATGAGACTCTGTTTCAAAAAAAAAAAAAAAAAAAATAGGGCTGGGGGTGTAGCTTAGAGGTAGAGTGCCCCTGGGTTTAATCCCTAGTACCACAAAATAAAACAAAACACAGCCAGGTGTGGTGGCGCGTACTTGTAATCCCAGCACATGGGAGGCTGAGACATGAAGATTGCAGGTTTGTGGCCAGCCTCAGCAACTTAGTGAGGCCCCCTGCAACCTAATGAGACCCTGTTCAAAATAAAAAAGAGTAAAATAGGGCTGGAGGTAGAATGCCCCTGAGTTACACACACACACACCAATGCTCAGCAGTCACAGTGTTAAGGTGGGGCTGGGACAAGCAGCCTCCTTGTTCCTGGCAGGTACAAGGAGAAGCAGGCACAGCCCCTGTGGAAGACAGGCGAGCGGTATATGCCAAAGGTAAAGATGAACTCTTTACCTTTGAATGCCCCTGGGTTCGATGCCCAGTAGCGCAAAAACAAAACAAAACAAAACAAAAAAAGAACTTAAGAACTTGGTTCCTGATCCAGAACTCCTGATCTGAAGCCAGGTGTGGTGGTACAGCCTAAAATCCCACTACTTGGGAGGCTGAGACAGGAGGATCCAGGTTTGAAGCCAGCCTTAGCAATTTAGTGAGGCCCTCAGCAATGTGGTGGGACCTTGTTTCAAAATAAAAAAAATAAGATCAGACTGAGGGTGTAGCTCAGAGGCAGAATGCCCCTGGGTTCAATCCCCAGCACCACAGAAAAAAAAAAAAGAAACCCCAATTCTAGGTGTTGATTCCACAAGAGCACTAACACGCAGGCAAAACAGCACAAGCGACTTCCTGTCTGCTAATAACACACCCCTCAGTGCCCGACAATTGGCAGTTCTAGCAAACCAAGTTGGTGTGCGTGGACCACGATGAAGCCAAGCGCACCGCGGGCCGCACTTGGGGTTGGTCCCATCCAGCCCAGGACACGGTAACCCAGGACGTCCTGTGAGCCAGCCCTGGTGCTCAGGACGCCCGACAGGAAGCAGACGTGCAAGGTCTGCTGGGAGGACGAGCCATCCCACCTTGGGAGGCCGGGTGTGGGCAGGGACACCCAACTTCCCAAGGCCTGCTAGGGAGAGGGGGAATGCTTCTCACCGTGGGCTGTCATGGCCTGAGTCCCCCAGTTCAACTTTGAAAGTGACCCCAGGTAGCAGATGCAGGGGACAAGAGAGAGATGGAGTGAAAATTGACACTGGTGTGTGTCTGAGTTGGTTAGCACAGCGGGCCACCAAGCCGGAGCACCCAGAACCGCCTCTGAGGGGCCTGCCCGAGGCTTGGGGCCCTGCACCCCCACGGCCAGAGGACCAGGTGCCCTCCCGCTCCTGGGCTGCCCGTCAGCTGCACCCACCTGCAGGATGGACTGCAGCCGGGATCCGGCACAAACTGAGGCAGAGGGGGCTGTGCACACCCACATATACTGCCTCCTACCCTCAGACTAGGGAGGACAGCCCAGGCCCCACGAAATACTTTTCGGGGGAGGGGTACTAGAGGTTGAACCCAGAGGCATTCTATCTTCCATTAAAGCTACAGCCCCAGCCCCATATTTAGGGTCTTGCTAAACTACTGAGGGCCTCGCTAAGTTGCTGATGTTGGCCCCAAACTTGTGATCCTTCTGATTCATTATAGGTGTGTGCCGCCACACCTGGCCTGACACATCTTTGATTTGAGGACCCATGACCTGTCCCTTACCCCTTCCTAATTTAAGCTGATACGCACACTAGTCTACACCAATCTTTGAAGGGTTTCTCCTTAACACCTCTAGGTGTCCCTTCCATCCCACCCTTAGCAGAGGGCCTGAGGTTATTATTATTTTTTGCGGTACTGGGGATTGAACTCAGGGGCATTCTACCGCCGAGCTATACCCCTAGCCCTATTTTTTATTCGTTATTTTGAAACCGAGTCTCACTAAGTTTCGGAATGCCTCACTAAGTAGCTGAGGCTGGCCGCGAACCCGGATCCTCCAGTCTCAGCCTCCCGGATGCTGGGATTACAAGCGTGCGCCACCACGCCCAGCTTGAGGTTATTCTTATAAGCCAAAAAAAGGGCAAACTCTACTGTCCCTTCTCGGTGCCTGTCCCAGCGGTGTAAGCGGCTCTTCTGATGGGTGGCTGATCTCTAGCTGTCATCTCCCGTTCTCCAGTTCCCCTCCCCTGGATTCCGTCTGGTTTCCTCCTCCTCCCACTCCCTGGCAGGAAGCCCTTGCTCCTGCTCCACGAGCCCCCTCCACGATCAGTGCCGAGCTCAGTGCCAGGGTCTTCTTTTGTGAGTGTCGCCTCCTGGGCTCACCCAAGCGGATGACATCTCTTCTGCAAAAATGGCTCCAGCCCAGACTCGTCTGTGGACAGGAGGAGCCAGGCGCTTCTTCCCAGATGCTGCCGCAGCGCTGGCAGGTGCATGCTGCTACCTGGAGCACAGGCTTGCTTTTCTCTACGAGGCCGAGGCTGGGCTCTGCAGCGCTTCCAAACCTTCCCCCCGGCGTGGAGCCGTGTGCTGACGAGGGGCGCTTCCCATCTACTGCAGACTTGGTTTGAGGCAGTGCTGCATTTGCAAGTCGGGTTGTCCGTTATGGTCTGGAGGATTTTTGTGTGTGCAGATGGCACCAGGAATTGAAGCCAGGGGCATTCTATCTCTGAGCTACACCTCCAGCCCCTTTCACCTTGTGTGTGGTACTTAGAATTGAACCCAGGAACATTCTACTGCCAAGCCATATTTATTTTTTGTTTTGAAACAGGGTCTTGCTATGTTGCTGTGGCTGTCCTCAAAACTGTGATCCTCCTGTCTCAGCCTCCCCAGTACTAGGATAATAAGTATGCACCACTACGCCCAGTCAATATAGTTTGGATCTGAAATGTCTTCCAAAGGCCCAGGTTAAAGGTCCAGTCCCCAGTTTGGTACTACGGGCAGGTGGTGGGAACGTGGACAAGCGGTCAGGCCACTGGGGCCAAGTGCTTCAAGGGGAGCGTGGGCTCCAGCCTCTCTACCCCTGTCTGTGTCGCGTGTGAACCCTACACTGCAGCCATAGAGGGAAGAGCAGAGACTGGGGTGCTCTGTATGTCACGAGGAGGGCCGAGGTCAGTGTGGGGCCACGCGTGGCTGACCGGAGGAAGCAAAGGTGGCCACCAGCCCTCTCCACTGGACAGTCCAGGTGACACGCACAGCCCGGCCTCCAGGGTCAGGTCACAGCCTGGTCAAGCTGAAAAAAGAAAAACTGCTAATGGAAAAAGATTCTCCTTACCCAGCATTTACATTTAAGTCTCAAGGATTGCAAATTTTATGAATTCATGCACCCCAACTTGATGTCAACTTCAAGGTTACTGTACATCAAAAAGATGATCATATCGTTCAGGCAGGGCTAAGGCTTAAAGCCCAAGTCACTCCTGGCTGTGTTCCAGGGGGAATCACACACCTGGAAACGTCGAGGCCTCCTGTAAAGGGAGGAACACACTTCGCTTTGCATGAGCACGGAGAAGGGGGTACAGGAAACTTTTGTTTCATGTTTTATTACATCAATGGCTTTAAAATTTTTATTTAACTTCAGCAAATATTGGAAATAGAAAAATGAATTCTGCAGAATTTAACAAATAATTCTTCCAATTTCCACTAACAAATGTTATCATTCAATGGCTAAGCAATTATAATGCTATGAATATTCACCACAATGAATGTGCTGAAATAGAAAACAGGCAAAAGAGACATGAAAATATTACTTACAACAGCATTATTACAACATATTTTCTTTAAAATTCCAACGTGGATTTTATCACTTCAAAAGATATACAGCATTTCCATTATATTTGCAAACTTAACCTTATACATCTTTTAAAATCTTGAAAAAATTGTAAGCAATCTAAAAAGCACTTAGCAAAGTTGTGAGTCTACATAATGGAACACTATCCACTCGGTAGAGATTCTCATTTAGGAGAAGGTGACTGTAAACACTCATTATTTTACAACATGCATAGACTATGCTGACCTTCCTGCTGAATCGTGACATTCCTGCAGTTGTGCTTTGCTATAGTAGGAAAAGCCGCAGAGACCCCCCTCCCGCCGCCCAGAGCGGCTCGAGGGAGCGCGGCACAAGATCACGCGATTCAGACGACGGCGCTGTGCCAGTCAATCCGAGGCCAAGTCTGCCTGATCCTAAAAGGTTGACTCCTGGGCCACTAGACTGAGAGACAGGCTAGACAGAGGGCAAGAGAGGCTCTGGCTGGAGTTGGCTCCACCTTTCCCGAACTCACATGAAAGCAGGGATCCAGTTAGTGTAATGCACTGTTTGGCTTATTTTTGGTGTGCAATTATACCAATAGTACATCTGATATTTAGAAAGACAAAAATAGGGTATAGTTGGAAATTTAAAGTGACAATGACCACACTTAAAGTGGTGTGTGATATTTGAGGAAATTTTACATAAACAGAAAACAACTGTTTCATTAGTTCACCACAGTAAGCTGTTTCAAGCTACTTTTGCATTTTTGTTTTTTGAGTAGAGGCTTGTGACCATCAATGGATCTTAAAGGTTAAAAATCAAAAGCAATTCTGAGACGGCAGCGTCTTGACAGCCATGCCAAGACAGCGCAGGGGTGTGCCACACTAACCTCGGGCGCCTGCGGCACCAGCACCGAGCCCGTCAGCACCGAGGCGGAGCTGACCGCCGCTGCTGACCAGCCAACACAGTACTCAAGTAACACGGCGTGTGAATGGATAAGTGAAAAGAATCTTACCTAACACCTTACACAGCTACATAAAATTAAATAAAACAAACTTTTAATGCATATGCAATACAATTTATATCTTTTAGGATTTCTAAACTAAAAGTTAAACTATTATTTGTGTCCATGATATTCTATTTTGCACAATAACTTATACTTAGGAGAATTTTTCCACAAAAATATATATAATTATGACATTCACATTGATAATTTTTAAGAACACAAAGCTTAAGTGACATTCCATCTGAAGCAGTTATCACATCCCCAACCCAACCTGCCAATTCACCTAATTCTTGATATGTTAAAAGAGTCTTCACATAAATAAGACCAGGCCGCTCAGCTTTAAAAGCTGAGTGAGTTCTTGCATTTCCATCATTGCAAAGACAGTGTAATGAAGAACAGTTTCAAACACAGTGCTGCTATCTTACGCCTGACACCACAACAGCGGCAGAGACACCATTTCCCTCTGTCAGGTGAAATGGCACGGCCCTCCCCTTGGAGAGAAAGCTAAAATTCAGGTGCTATCATCAGAGGTACACCAGCATGTGACTCTTCAGGGCTGGGGCCACTCAGTGCCAGGAACCACGTAAGGGCCAGTGCAGATTACAGACTGGTGCCCGGCACTGCCACCCACTTCCATGCCACCCAAAGTAGCATCAATTCTAGGCATTGCCAGCAGGGGTTGGACCTTACAGAGAGCAGCCTGGGCATGAAGAGAGAAAGAGAGCAGCAGGCAGAGTGGGCATGTAACCGCGAGACTGCCTAGTGCCCCTCGGACGAGGGCTCGAGCAAAGTGAGGCAGAGGGCTGCGGCGACTGCTGTAGTGTCCCCCCTTGAGACCGCCACTCTCTCCTGCCGTCCTCGAATTACACAGCAGGCGTTCGGTAAGAACACAAAGAAAACCCGACCGGGTACTAGTGTCACACTGCCACCTGTCGCCAGGACAGGACAGCGGGCTGCACCCGATGACCAGCAGACCGGGTGTGGGACAGGACAAGGAGCCCCACTGTACTCCCTTCTGGAATAATCTTTCCTTAGACTTCTCAAAAAGAATGTACAAACCCCCCCAAACCTAGGCTTCTAAGCTGAACCTCTTTCTAAAGAAAAAAAAAAAAAATCAGCTGATTAAAAAAAAAAAAAAGCAAGGTGCTTGGGAGTCAAAACATATCAAATTTTAATTGCATATTTTAAATTCTTAAGAATTCTGTTTATGCCTTAAAGCATCTGCATTTCTTTTATTTTTGGTACTGAAAGCAGAAAAAAAATATGCAAACAACAAAGCTACTTCCACATCTGCAGTGCAGTCTGAACGGGCCTGGGGCAAGCGTGTGGTGCGGCCCGCGCTCTGCTATGAGAACCAAAGGGATCCTGGAAGCCTCAGACACTTACTAGGAGATCTTACTTGTCCCCGTCCACAAACAAGTCATCACATGCCACTCTGCAGAGTGTCTCTTTCATCTTGGTCCCATTAGACCAACGCATCGAGCACTTCTCTGTCCTGGACTCTGCTATTGAAAGGGAAGGGACTGTGTCTATGTGACCATGTCGGTTCACAAAGGACACAAAAGGACAGGTGAGACACAGCAGGCCAGGCGCACGCCAGGACGGGAGCAAACGGACTGCAGCTTCTGTGCAACAGTCACCAGCTCCTCTCACATGTTTGCTGAGCTGACCTGACTGCAGGGGAATGTGCACTGGTGGACTGCAGAAGCTCTCCCTGTCTCCTATCTCAACGATGTCATCTTTGGCAAGCAATAAACTTTAAATAAGACACTTGAACAGAAAAGGGACTGATAACATGGATGCCAAAAGGAGAAGGCACCAATTCCAAATGTACAAGCACCAGGTACAGTGATATGGACCGAATCTCTCAGAGTTGGGTGTGATAGTGGTGGTGATGGGGAAATCAGGAAGAGCTGGGGTGCACCCACCCGGGGTTACAGCTGAAGGCTGAGGGCAGACAGCACTGAGGTCCACATTCCCTTGAAGCCAGGGTCCGAGGACAGCTGCTCTGAGGAGCTTTTGACCACTTGGGAAGGAGAGGGGAAGATTTAAGCCGACTAAACCTATCAACCGTCACTGTGCCCTACATCTAGGGAGATGAGCTGCATCGGATGCTTGGCACGATAAAGGTTATGACGCAGGCTGCCAACATATCATGATTTTGAAAGAAGCATGATTATTACTTAGGTGGTTGCCCCAGAAAAAAAATAAGAGACTTTCTAGAAGGCCCACAGGGTCAGTTACTCTGAAAATTACATTATGCACAAAGTAGAAATAGCAGGCCATGCAGGAACGGAGTAGGGCCTTCCGAGCAGGGCCTGTCCTGAAGCTGCTGGCTGGGAGGAGCTGCCATGGTGGGGCTTGGGGCTCTGACGGGGCGGGCCCCAGAGTCGAGGGAGGTGTGCAGGCTGTGGGTTCCCCAGCGCTTAGGCAGAATGGGAGATGCAACGGAGCTCTCCGGGGTGTGGCGCCAACATGGAGGAACGAGCAAAGAATTAAGGCAGATGTAGCACAGGACTGGAAGTGTATGCCTTTTTGGTAATAGCTGCTTGTCCACAGAGATGTGATGCAGATGGCTAGGTGACGTCTCGTAATACCTGATATCCTGGATAACATGTAGTCCATACCAAGTGTTCAAAGCTACCAGCGTTTCTCATGAGGCGGATGCATATCTGACGTCGAGGACAGAGGCAGCCTGAGGAGAAGGAAAAGACCATGAGCAGGTTCAATTCTGCTGGGCTCAGAGAGGGCGACAAGGGCCACACCCACCAAACCTGGATGGAGAGCACGTTTTCTCCAGGGCAGGCTGAGCATGTTACCTGGAATGAGCTGGGGGTGGGGGTGGGGTGTGTGTGTGTGTGTGTGTGTTAGTTGGTTAGTTACTGGGGATTAAACTCAGAGGTGTTCTACCCAAGCTACACCCCTAGCCTGATTTTATTTTTTATGTTGCAGGATCTCACTAGGTTGCTGAGGCTGGCGGCAAACCTGTGATCTTCTTGTCTCAGCCTCCCAAGTACTAAAATTTTAAGTGTGCACCATTATGACTGGCTTATCATTCCGTAATTTTTTCTTTTTATGTGTGTGTGGTACTGGGAATTGAACCCAGGAGCATTCTACCTTCAAACTATACCCCCAGCAATTTTTTTTTTTTTTCTGTACTGGGGATTGAACCTAGAGGCATTCTACCTCTGAGCTACGTCCCCAGCCTTGTTTTGAAACAGGGTCTCCCGAAGCTGTGGAGGGCCTAAGTAGCTGAGGCTGGCTGTGAACCTGGATCCTCCTGTCTCAGCCTCCCAAGTACTGGGATTACAAGCGTGGGCTAACATGCCCAGCTCCCAGCCCTATTTTTGTTCTTTATTTTGAAAGAAGGTTTCACTAAATTGGGAGGGCCTCACAACATAGCTGAGGTTGTCCCCCATACTGGGATTACAAGAGTGTGCCTGCTTCCATAAGAGTCTGTAGAACCTCCAGCCAGTCATTCCAGCGCCCCCCCGCCCCGTGCCCTTTCTTCCGTGCAAAGCTGGATATGATATCACCCCTGTCCCTGCGGTTGGCTACCTCAAGGAACTCTGAATCTCAGAAGTACAACCCCCTTGAGCTGCCCTCCCTTCTTAGCTACTGGGGAAAGAAATCTCTAACTGACAGACTGATAGCCCATTATGTTACTAGAACTTGTGACAATTCTGATGTCCTCCTCCTAATGTGTCTTGCATAAGATGCAATCTGAGGGTAGAAGGGCGGGGAGGACACCAGCAGGTATCATTAGCTTCTAGACCCTAAGGGATAAACAAGAATGTAGAACCACCAAGGCTCCAAGCTCTGAGCGCTGACCCAACAATCATGATTCTAACAAGTTCTCTTAGGCCCTTGGTGAAAAGAGAAGTAGCCAGTCCTTACAGACTAATACAGAGAAAACAGAAAACTGGGAAAGACAGGAGATGGTTGGTGACAAAGGAAGCATAGGGGGAAAGGGACTAAAAGAAATACAGGTGTGTACTTGGGAGGCTGAGACAGGAGGATCACAGCTATGTCCAAGGATGGTCTCAGCAAGTAGTGAGACACTCATCAACTTAGCGATACCTTGTTTCCAAATAAAAATAAAATAGGGCTGGGGCTATAGCTCAGAGGTAGAATGACTTTAGGTTCAATCTCCAGTGCCGGAAAAAAAATACAGGCATATGTGGGGTATCTTTGAAGCGATCAAAGGGAAGGAGACAGAAACAACACACATTTTTAAAGACACGTTAGATGTCATGTTTCTGAAGAAAAGCCTGGTTAGCATACACACAAGATCAAATGCCAAAGAGAAGCAAAGGTCTAGTTAGGGATGAGCAGAGAGAAGACTGGGAAAGACAGCACATGGCTATTCTGCAATGCATTCAACACGAGGAGTGGACCATCAGCCACGGGCCTCCTCGGACTATCACCAAAGACAGTAAAAAGGGCATGTGACGAATCAAGTCAGTCCACATGTGAACCAGGCCCGAGAGGATGGAGAAAAAAACCACACGCAGCTGAGGATGGTATACACGCCTGTCTTGGGAAGAGTGCAGGTTCGAGGTCAGTGCACAGTAACTTAGCGAGACTGTTTGAAAAAAAAAAAAAAAAAAAAAGAGCTGAGGGTGTAGCTCAGTGGTAGGACATTCCTGGGTTCAATCCCTCAGTACTATTAAAAAGTAATACTACTACTAATAATAGCAACAACAATAATAATAAAGATGATGATGAAAGAAAAAAGAATAACCACACATGAAAGAATTGACTTCCTGTTGGTGAAGTCTTGGGGTCTATGTTCCCCAACTTCTCATGACAGCCCTCTCGACAGCAGGGCCAGAGTTCCCATTGGTTTGCCTCCCTGAAGGACTGAAGTTGGGAAACAGGGAAGAATGCTTTCGTTCTTGAAAATTCTAACATTCCTTTCTTTACTAACCCTGATGTTCCAAGTTCCAATGTTTCCAATTAGTCCAGGACTTTTGGAAAGTTAATTTGTTACTGGGACAAAAACCAATGCTAAAAGGTAAGAGCA
>PVLC010032151.1:0-18352 GCA_004027655.1 Graphiurus murinus | reverse complement strand
ACTGATCTACAAATTCAATGCAATACCCATGAAATTGCCAAGGACGCTCCTCACAGACATAGAAAAATCAGTCCTTAAATTCATCTGGAAAAACAAAAAGCCCAGGATAGCCAAAGTAGTTCTTAGCAATAAAAATCATGCAGGAGGCATCACAATACCTGACTTTAAACTCTACTACAAAGCCACAGTAATAAAAACACCATTATTCTATCTTTTGTAGAATATTCCACATTCCATCAAACAAGACATTTGTGGGCAATAGACTGGTTTCATGTAAGACTTGTAAATTGTATTCAATTGTACTTTGTTTTTCTTTTGACCCTCTGCCTCTCATTCTCCCAATTTTAATATTTAATTTATATAGAAATATAAAAATAATATATCTATGGGATATCATGTAATGTTTCCATACATGTATACTTTGTCTAATGTTTACATCAGATTAAATATATCCACTTCTTCATTACATTTATAATTTTTTTTTTTTTTGCAGTACTGGAGATTGAACTCAGGGGTATTCTACCTCTGAGCTATACCCCCAGCCCTATTTTTTATCTTTATTTTGAAACTGGGTCTCATTAAGTTGCGGAGTGCCTCACTAGGTAGCTGAGGCTGGCCAAGAACCTGGATCCTCTGCTTCTCAGTCTCCCGAATGCTGGGATTACAAGTGTGAGTCACCACGCCCGGCTGATACATTTATAATTTCTTTATGGTGAAAACACTCAAAATAATTTCCTGTATCTTTTTAAAGTACACAGTACATTATCATCATCTATATTCAACCTACTGTAAAGTAGCACACCAGAACTTCTTACTCCTATCTGACTGTAACTTAGTACCTACTTATCAGTCTTTTTCACTGGACCGATTACAGAGTGCTCCACGTAATATTTCCCCAAACCTCCTTGTCACTAGTCACCTGATTGTATTACTTACAAGTCCCTCACTCACCAGCCAAATTTTCAGCTGTCACCTGTAAACCAATATGTATCTTCTTATCTTTAAATATACATGATAAGTGATCTGATACATCGTTCATAGTTTTGCCATTTTGAGGCATTCTCTTTTTCAGCGCATCAAAGACACTAAGAACAGGTTCTAATTCTTCCAATGTACAATATTTGCCATTCCAAATTTAAGGGTCATATTCATTGCACATCCATGACATCACCTTCAAGTAAGAGACCTAGCACTGTGCATTCAACTGTTACTATAATTCGACAAACACAAGATGAAATTCTGCTTCTAACTTCCAAGTATATCATCCTGATGGTTCAACAAATTAAAAAACTCTTTTAAGGAAGGCATAGAAATCCATGTTTTTCTGTATAGGTCTTGAGCTGGTAACCTGAAACCTAGTGGCTATCACATATTCTTCTCTAAATTCTCTAATATATGATTGAGTAAAACTCCATTGTGTGTATGTATGCCACATTTTCTTTATCCATTCATCTGTTGAACACCTAGGTTGGTTCCATAATTTGGCTGTTGTGAATTTGGCTGCAACAAATATGACTATGCAAGTATTACTATAGTATGCTAATTTTAATACATTTGGAAAGATACCCAGAAGTGATATAGCTGCATTATATGGTGGCTCCATTCCTAGTCTTTTGAGAAACCTCCATACTTATCTCCTTAGTGTTTGTGCTTATTTAAAAATCCTGCCAACATTGTATAAGAGTTTCTATTTCCCCACATCCTTGCAGGAATTTATTGTTTGCATTCTTGATGATTGTCTTTCTAACTAGAGTTAGATGAAATCTCAATGTTGTTTTGATTTGCATTTCCTTGACTGCTAATGATGCTGGACACTTTTTTCATAAATTATTTCATTTGTAGGAAAATGGGTGGAACTTGAGAAAATTATACTCCTATGCTCAGTAAGATCAGCCAGTCTCAGAAAGTCACGGGCCATGTGTTTTCTTTCATATGTAGAAGGTAGAGAGAAAATAAAGCATAAGGGACTATAGATAAAAGGAGAAAGATCAATAGAATTAGTGGAAGGGGATTGAAGGAGGGAGGAGAAGGGTAAAGAGTAGGCTTGGAAGGAAACATTAAATAATGTTATGTTAATGCATGAAAGTATTACTATTAATCTCACTAACATATATGGGGAAGCAGGAGAGGGTTATCAGGGAGGAATCCAGAGTGAAGCATACCAAGGTGATATGTGCATATATAAATGTATCATTTTGAATCTCATTGTTATATAATTATAATGCATCAATAAAGTTACTAAAAATAATAAATTATCCAGTATAGTTACAAATGGTCAGCTCAAACCACAGTCTTCTTTTTCTTTTGACCCATGTATTTCTTTATGGCATCGGCCATTCGCTGTGGAGAAGACATGTTCAATGCACATTTCATTACAGATGGCCATGGGTAATAATAATAATAGCAAATGTTTCTTCCTGAATGCCATGTAATATCAGTGCCTCAATTTATAAAGGCAACTGGAACTTTATTGCCTTTAAATTCAGTCAAGTCAAATACTTAAACCCAGAATCTTGTTTCATTTCAAATTTGTTGCCCACATCAATTTTGACACTAATTATGACTGATCAATCGGGGTCTTTCTGTTGAAAACTAAAGAATCAATTCTCACTAACTGAAGCTCAAAAAGATTTACTTAGGTTATAGGTTAACATGAAGAAACATGCTGAATGTTGTCTTCCAGGAATAACTCCTAACTCAAGACATTGTGACCTCTGCCATGATCGGCAAGCAGTAGAATCCAGAAACTTCCACCCCAGCTACCAACTCTGGTAACATATTACCTCTGCCTTAATTGAAAAGGCTGCTGCTTCAAGTAGGAACCTACCAAATCAGGGATTCATAACTACATCTTCCTGCCCCATAATCACACCAATTTGGATATATCATTCATGTCTTGTATATTTCAAAACTGCATGATTCTTACCCTACGTTTCTCCTCACCAAACTCAGTTACAAATCAAAATCTTGCACATATACATGCAATTAGAGAAACCTAAACTAAACCAGGAACTCCAGCTATAAGGGAGATTGGAAAAACATAGGCTTTTAGTTCCTCAGGGTCTATAGTACAGTAAGATTTCCTATTACTATTTTTGTTTTAGTTTCTATACTTACTATTACAGTGTTCAGTGAGTTGAATGCTCCAGAATATAGTAATGAATTTTGAAATTACCTAATTAAAATAGGCATTAGTTTTAATCTCAAAGCATCTCTGTGTAGTAAGTCAATAATCAATGTAACAGACCTATATTTTTTGTGTTTTGAAGAAAAATAACTTACTCAAATTTAGAATTCAGAGTCCTAGATATGTCACTGACAAGTAAGAATAATGAAATAATATTGCAAATATAGTTCCTTAATATAATTCACTTTATCCCTAACCATTTGATGCTTCAAAAAATTTGAAGCTATCTATAACCTACAAGCAATAAAAGAGGTAAAAAAGGCTTTACCAGCATGCTTGATTTTCTTAATATTTACAAATATGTAAGTTTTGTAATTATAATCTTGTTCTTAATATAAAAATATATTTGTTTTTCTCTGACGATATTTAAATTCTCTTATGCTTAACTCTGCCTCATTTAGTCTTATTTTCTATTATTAGACAACATCATGTATCACACACTCATGTGTTAGAGGATCCATTACATTTTTATTCTTTACCAAAATTTCACCATTCTGTTTTTCTTATATAGGTTCTGGTGGTAATCTATACAAGTAATCAATACTAAATAAGGAAGTGATCTCATATTATCAAAGAAAGAATGTGTGTGATGTTTCTCTGTTTTAAATTTTGCCTTATTTATATATCCAATCATAGAAGAGAAAAAGCAGACATAAACATAGCTTAAAAAGCATATCCACCCAGCTCATCTGTAGTCTTCCTAGTGGTAAAAACATTCCATATATAACATGTGACTACTTGAGAAGGAAGAGATACAAATGACTGAATTCTAAATAAACTTATTTTCTGAAGTTTTATGCAATTATAACACCTACTTTTCCATAAATAAATTAAGGCAGTTATATTACAACGTTATTTAAAATAAGCTTAAATGAGAATAAAATAAAAAGTTGAATGAAAGAAGAAAGCACAGTTTAATGGAAATGTGAAATGTGACTCTAATTATTATCTTTATCCCTACAATAGGTTAGTCCTAAATTTGTCAACATATCAATGTTTGGGCAAATATTTAAGAAGAAACCAGATCACTCACATAGTTCTTGGCTTTAAAAAATGCAAAAACAAATCAATTGCATAGGGTAAGTATTCTTGGTACTAAATCAGACATGAGTCTCTAGTGGGGCCTCTTGAGAAAGATATAGAGTTGTGGAATTGAGAAAATCCTTGACAGCTTTCTGAGTAGATGAAATGATAAGTTCCAAAGAGCTCTTTTCATTCACATCCTCATACAGTCAGAGTGAAGTACATCGAAAGCAATTGTGTGACAGCACATTAAAAGGATATTTTAGGCTATTCAGGCTGCTATAAAAAAATACCGTAGACTGGATAATATATAAACAACAAAAATAACCAAAGGCCAGGAAGTCCCAGGTCAACCTGCCAGCGGATTTGACTTATGGTAAGGGCTTGCCACACCCTTCCATAGAGAAAGGGGAAAGGCAGCTCCCTGCAGCCTCTCTTATCAGGGCGCAGATCCCATTCATGATGGTAGCACTGTTTCTAATTTCTACCTTCAATTTTTCTTTCCTTCCTTTCTCCTTCCCTCCCTCCCTTCCTTCTTTCTTTCCTTCCTTCCCTCCTTCCTTCCTTCCTTCCTTCCTTCCTTCCTTCTTCCTTCCTTCCTTCATTCCTTCCTTCCTTATTTCTTCCCTTTTTTGATAGTTTTTAATATACAAGTTTGTCACCTATTTGGTTTAGTTTATTCTTAAATATTTTATTGTTTTTGGTGCTCTTGTAAATGAGTGTCTCATCTCAATTTCCTTTTTCAGTAGTTAGTATATAAAAGCACAACTGATAATGTATGTTGTTTGGTATCCTGCAAATTTACTGAACTTACCTTTTCTAAAAATAATTTGATGGAATTCATAGGGATTTCTGCATGTCATCTGCAGACAGTTAGTTTTAAATCTTCCTTTCTAGTTTGGGTGATTTTTTTTTTTCTTGACTAATTCCTCTGGCTAAGCTTTCTAATACTATGTTAAATAGAGTGGTGAGAGGACTTCTTTGTCTTTTTCTTGAATAGAGTAAATCTATCACCTTTTCCCCACTGAGTTTAATACTAGCTATGTGCTTCTGATAAATAACCTTCATTAAAGTAAACTAAGGTAAATTCCTTCTACAACCAGCTGTGACGGTTTTCATCATGAAAGAGTGTTGGATTTTGTCAAATGCTTTTTCTGTATTTATTGATATTATCACATGATTTTCATCCTTCATTTTGTTAATGTGATGTATAACATTAATTTACTTGTACATGTTACATCAAACTAGAATCTCAGGGATAAACCCTATTTGGTCCTAGCTTATGAAATAAGCTCAGTTGAGCTTAGTTTGTTAGTACTTTATTGAGGACTTTTGCAACTGTGTTCATCAGGAATATTGGCTTCAGGTGTTTTTTGTAATTTTCTTTGGGTTGGGCATCTAGGTACTGATGGTCTCATAATTGAGTTTAAAGGGTTTTTTCATTTCTTATCGATTTTTTGGAGAATTTGAAAAGTATTAACAGTAATCTTATCTTTTAAGTTTTGTAAAATTAATTAGTAAGCCATTTGGTCCTGGGCTTTTCTTTGTTGGGAAGGATTTTTTTTTTACTTTTTTTTATTTATTTTTTTTATTTTTTAGCATGGATTTTTATACATTTCTTGGGTACAACAGGGTTAATCACACATCTTTGTTGGGTACAAGCTAGTATAGATAAAGACATCCAAGCACACATTTCTCATTAACTCTTCCCCAATTCCCACCCCCTCCCTCCTTCTCCCTCCTTCTCAAGGTCAGTTTAGTGATTGACTTTGATGTGATCTTGTAAGTACATCATGCTCATTAGGGTGTCCCCCCTTCCCCCATCACCTTCCGTTAAATCAAATTCTTTGTTCACCTAAGAATTCTCCTTCATCTGGAGTCCCTCTTACGTCCCATTATCTCCCTAGCTTCCACATATCAGGGAGAACATTTGATTTTTAACTTTTTGTGACTGACTAATCTCACTTAACATAATGTTTTCCAGTTCAGGAAGGATTTTTATCACTGATATAATCTTATTTATTATTGGTTTGCTCAGATTATTGATTTCTTCATATTTTGGACTTGTAGGTTGTGTATTTCCAGGAATTTATCCATTTCTTCTAGGGAGTAGGAGTGGCTATACCTACATAAGATAAAATGAGCTCTCAGTCCAAAACTGTCTAAAAGATGAATATAATGATAAAAGGGTCAGTATATAAGGAAAACATAACAATTATAAATACATATGCACCCAACATCAGAACACCTAAATATATAAAGTAAATATTGATAGAATTGAAGTGTAAAATAAACAGTAATACACTAATAGTAGGAGACTTATGTACTCCACTTACAATAATGGATAGAACATCATGACAGAAAAATCAATAAGGAAACAGCAGACTTAAACAACACTTTATAGCTAATGGACATAACCCAGGTATAAACAATATTCTATCCAACAGAGTATACATTTTTCTCAAATACTATCATAATATTTTCTTAGAGACACGTGTTAGTTCACAAAATAAGTCTGAATAACTTTAACACTAAAATTGTACAAGTATCTTTTCTGATCACATCACATCAGAGGGGGGAAAAAAGCTAGAAATCAACAATAGGAGGAACGCTGGAAAATTGGCAAATAAAGGAAAATTAAACACCACAGTTGTGAACAGATAATGGGTCAAAGAAGATATCAAAATGGAAATTAGAAAATATCTTGAGACAAATGAAAATGAAAATACAACATACTAAAGTTTATGGGATATGGAAAAATAAATCTATAGTGATATATGCTTATGTTAAAGATGAAAAAAAAGTTCAACTTAACTTTACAAATTAACTATAAGAAGAATAAAGCAACTGCAAAGTTAGTAGAAGGAAGGAAACTAACAGTTAGAGCAGAAGTAAATGAATTGAAAATAGAATAACAGCAAAACACATCAATGAAATTAAGAACTGTTTTGTAAAAGATCAACAAAATTGACAAACCTCTAGTTGACTAAGAAAAAACAAGAAGACTCAATAAATCAGAAGTGGAAAAGGAGACATTACCAGTTATGGCACAGAAATTAAGGACTATAGAAAGTTACTAAGAGTAAATACACACCATTTTTTTTCTTAAAAATCTGCTTTTTGTATTTATTTTTTTCCCAGATCTGAAGACCAGGAGGCCTAAGATCAAGGTGTCAGCAGATTCAGTGTCTGATAAGGGCCATCTTTCTGGTTTTTACTGTGTCCTACATGGTGGTAGAGTCAAGGTAGCTGTCTGAAGACTCTTTTACACAGATACTAATACATTCATGAGGCCTCAATCTTGTGGCTTAATCGCCACCTCAGATACCATCACATTGGAGGGGAAGGATTTCAACATGAATTTATGTGTGTGGGGGGGGGGGGGCACAATCAGCCTATAGATGGTCTCTCAAAGCCCAGCATCAAGAAGACATTAATTAAAATGAGTGAAATTGATCTAAGGAAGGATGGGACAAACAGATGCAGCAAACCTTTGGCACTAATCTATCTTCTCCTCACAGTAACCTCACTTAAGCCCCAACTACTTCTGAACCTCATTCCAACCCCAGCCCCTTAGAGAAGGTCACAAAAGGAGACAAGTTAAATATCATAAGGTGGATAAAACACGTTCAGTGTGAAAGTGTTGCATATAAGCTGATTCAAGACAACCACCTGTGTATATTGAGAAGCAAAGCTCCCAAGAGACGACTCTATGAGGACACAGTGAGAAGATGGCCATCTACAAGTCAAAGAGACAGGCTTCAAAAATCAACCCTGTCAACAACTTGATCTCCAGCTTTAAGACTCCAGCATTATGAGTAAATATATTTTTGGTTTTGGGGCCTCCAAGTCTGAGCTACTTTGTTATGGCAGCATTAGGGAACTAATACAAAACATAGAACTAATACAAAACATTATTTGGAAAAACAGAGAAAATGGCAGATATAGATGTCAGAATACTCCATTAGAATATTACTAGTATATTAGTGTTCTTGTATTTTTACATGGCCAGACTTGATAAGTGAGCAACAGGGATGTGAGGGCAGAAAAGCTCCATCAAAAGATAGCAATATACACCCAAATGTACAAGAGAATAGGATAGTTATCTCTTTGGATGACGTGGAACTCTAAAATCTTTCCATAGGGAAACATATTATGTCCCAAGACTGCATGTTCCAAATATAAATTTTAATAATACCCTTTAAGAAGGGGTGGGGATGTGACTCTTGGAAGGCCCTGGGTTCTATCCCCAAGGTCACTCCCCACACACCACACACACACACACACACACACACACACACACACACACACACACTACCCTTTAATCAAAAGCAGGGACATTATTGAGCAGGTTAAAGTAATAATTCAGCAAGAGCAGTATATTCTTAGTATTTAAATCTCTTTGAGCTTAAAAGGCTTCTACTGAATTCCAGAAATTCAATATAATTAGGGAAAAAGATGAAACTTATTTTTGTAGGATTGAAGACAAAAAAATAAATATTCTTTATTCTTGATGAATTACAAGGTTCTACTTTAAATAATTAAGAATAATATAGAAAAACTATGTGCAGTTTTCTATGCTTTTTAATAAAAATATTGCCATTATCTTTTTCCACAAAGTATATGTGAAACATTTGATTCAGTCCATGAACAGTTTTCTCACCCTATATATTTGTGGTCCCTGGTTTTCTCATTGTGTCACTGGCTTACTGAACCCACCCCATTCAGGTATCCTTCTTGATCCTCAAAATTCCTCTTTTCTCATATTGTCAAATTGTCTCTGTAATCTAAATCTGTTCTATAAAACACTGGCTATAGCTTCCAATTGGCAGGCAATGATGTCTTCTACATTGAGATGACTTTGACAATTATGGACTCTAACCTGCCCATGAGTCATGTGATCGCTTAATGCTGTGGAGTCCTTTGCAACTTTTCTCTGCAAATTCATTCCACTGCTGCAGTCCGGGCTCTTATACAATTTCTGACATGAACTCTGCTGTCATGCTTCTGTCCACAATGTAGCCTCTCTGGAATCTGTTCTTCACACTCCTTTCCAAGTGATAGTTCTGAACAGTAACAACAACAATAATAAAAACTAGAGTATGAAATGGCCAGAATCTGGGCCAAGAACCTCACATAGATTGCTGTGCTCAAGCAACTCTGAAAACCAGTGATGAAATAATTACCTTTAATCCCATTTTATAGGAACTAAGATTCAAAATAGTTACAGAACTTACCCAAGGACATAGAGAGCAGGTAGGTTAATATATTAAATACTTATGTCCAATCCCAAATCCTGCAGTCTAAACCTCTGCTATACACTCTCCCACTTACTCCTAAAAATCTTCATTGATTTTCTAAGTAAACAGTTCTGAGACAAGCTCTTACATGTGAGTCTAAAAGCCTTTTCAGTCTCCTCTTGAATTCTCTTGCTTCTGTGTAACCTAAATCCCAGCTGTTTCAAACCAAACACAATGTCCCAAATGACCTACTAGTTTCTGTGCTCTGCTGTCTCATACATGCTATTGTTTCAGTTTTTCCCAATTTTCTGTCTGAAAAAACTCACATGTATTATTTTGACTATTACCATACTTTAATAATAGGTAAACTTTATATTGTCAAAAAATCTTGCTAAAGACATATGTATCTTCTTGTTTCTTTTTCCCTGGTTATTAAGTACTGGGTCTCTTAATTTTTATATTTTATTTTTTTAATTGATGCACTGTAATCATACATCCTTCTTAGGTACAAGCTGAAAAAGGCATACATGCACACATTTCTCATTTAACCCTTCCCCAATTCCTGCCCTACTCCCTCGCCCTCCCTCCTTCTCAAGTTCAGTTTAGTGATTGACTTTGATATGTTTATGAAAGTACATCATGTGCATTAGGGTGCCCCCCCCATCCATCACCTTCTGCTAAGTCAAATTCTTTATTCATCTAAGGTTTCTCCTTCTTCCTCTGGAGTCCTTCTTATGTCCCTTTTTCTCCCTAGCTTCCACATATTAGGGAGAGCATATAATTTTTTACTTTTTGTGACTGACTAATCTCACTTAACATAATGTTTTCCAGTTTCATCCATTTCCCTACAAATAACATGATTTTGTTCTTCTTTATGGCTGAGTAAAATTCCATTATATAAAATCCCATAGTTTTGTAATCCATTCATCTGTTGATGGACATCTTGGCTGGTTCCATAATTTGGCAATTGTAAATTGTGAAGCTATAAACATAGATACACATGCATTGGTCTGATAGTTTGGTTTACATTCTTTTGGGTAGATACCCAGAAGTATTCCTGGATCATATGGTAGCTATCAAGAGTCGCAACAGAGAGCCCATAGAGTGGGAGAAAAATTTTGCCAGCTACTCTTCTGATAGAGGACTGATACCTAGGATATACAGAGAACTCAAGAAACTCACAGCTAAGAAAACAAATAACCTAATCAAAAAATGGGCAGAGGATCTAAATAGACACTTCACAAAAGAAGAAATACAAATGGCCAATAAACATATGAGGAAATGTTCAACATCATTAGCAATCAGATAGATGCAAATCAAAACTACCCCGAGATTTCACCTAACCCCAATCAGAATGGCAATCATCAAGAACACAAACAACAACAAATGCTGGTGAGGGTGTGGAGAAGTGAGAATTCTAATACATTGCTTGCAAATTAGTGCAACCACTTTGTTAAACAATATGGAGGATCCTCAGATGAATGGGAATGAACCTACCATATGATCCAACAATACCACTTCTGGGTCTCATAAATTAAATCTTTCTAATTAGGTTTCATACTAACCTTAGTTAAAGAGTAAAAGTGATTTGAAGATATATGTTTCTTTGAATTTATTTAGTAAACATCCTAGAATTACTAAAGTTGGCTGATGACATTTTCTTTTTACTTCATAATGTCACTATATAGAACTGAATGTAAATCCTGTTACAATTACTGGTGGTGTTTATCCAGCTACATTAGTTGTCAAGTCTGATTCTCCTTTAAAAATGGCTCCTTTTAAATCCAATTCACTAAGCATCAATAAAAACTAAAAACAATTATAAATTGAATTTCCATGCAAATGTGGCCTTTTCCTTATTCTGCATGAATGCACATTCATCAAACCACCATGCCTTATTGTTGACAATGTACTAGTGAAATTACTAAGAAATAACCATGTTCTAATTGTTTTGATAGTTGCCAAGGTCAAGACTCATTTTCCCCAAGAAATCTTATAAAGGTCATTAGAGCTTAATGAAAGTTTGCATTTCCTACTTATGAAAAAAAAAATCTAAGGAGTAACTAATTTTCACAAACAAGTCTCTAAAGAAACAAGATTCATATTTTGGTGAGCTATTCATAGAACTACCTCCAAATTTCTCCTAAAGGATTTGAAGCAATTGTGGCATTTAAAAGAAGAATTCCAGTAATCTATTGTAATAAAAAATTAAGTGGTATGGTAATGTCCAAGAAACATTAGCTAATCTTCCCATTATCATTAGTCTTGATCTCTTCCTCTCTAGAGTACTAGCCTGATTGGGTTTCCCAGATAAAGAGGTATGTAGAGTCCTTGCAGATAGTTTAGGTCAGAAGCTGTAAAATGGCTAGCCCAGTGTCCTCAAGAATGACCTGGAGCTGTGGTTAGCCATATGATATTTTCAAGAATATAAAATCTTTTATTCAGACAACTTATTATGATTGAGCACTATTGAATAACCTCAATTTTAGGACCTGTCAATAATACCTTTCGTGAGTACACCAATATGATGGTTTAGATGATATTATTCCAATTAACATATCTTTTTATACTTTTATTGGTACATTATAGTCTCACAACATACTGTAGTTCACAGTGATAATGACATACCTTAAAGATAACATTTATACACAGTCCCTCAATAACTGAAACATGATTTTCTCATAATTTCCCACTATCAACACCAACTCTCAAACTCATTGTACAGAATTTCACACCTGTAGGTAGAATCAGCACTGAGGAATAAAAATCTTTCCTTTTATAAATGTCGTAACTGTTTTAATTTTATTTAGATTTCATGTTCTGGTGATCTCTGCCAAACAGATTGGTGGAGAAGCAATTTTGGAAGTATCTGAGAACCTGTGAAGCAATTGTTAAAGAGAAAGGACAAAACCAACTGATGTATTAATTTTGTAGTGTTTAAATTATTTTTACATATGCTTTATACATGCAGTCCTAACCTCAAAGCCTAAAAAAATGATTGACTGAGAATTTGCTATTAGAAAATGTCACAAGAGAATTTATGCAGTACTATAGCTATTCAATAGTAAATCTGTTCATCTCGTCTGTGTTTCATTTAGAAAATAAAAGTAGGATCAGAGATCAGATAACATTATTTTTCTATTTATCAGAAAATTTACAACAGAAAAAATTAAGATCTTTTAATGAGCAAGCAAAATATGCACAAATATGATTGGTAGAGAATTACAGCTATAAAGAAAAAATGGAAAAAAAAACAGAAAGAGGGAGAGACAGCAGAGAGAAAGGGAAAGAGGAGGAAAGGAAGGAAGGAATGATTAGTCCACAGGCTTAAGAGTTTCATTTTGGGGTTAGAGCCAACAGATATGAATTAGAGTGGGACACTAGGGAGAAAAGTGCCTACATACACATACCTTCTTCAAATTTTATCTAAAATATATAGAGCTACTTCCATTACATTTGTTTCTATCACTTGTGTTCAAATTTTTTAATAAGTAGGCATCATTTTAAAGATGTACACACTTGTACACAAGGTGTATCCATGAACATACTTGCATAGAAGTCTCCTGAGCTCTCTAATAAAGTGTACCATAAGAAGCCAGGACATGGGAAGCAGGGTTCTATCGTCACTGTATGCCTTCCTAAAGTCACTCATACTAAATATAGACTCTACCATGAGAATGTGGGGAGGAAAAGTCATTGAGGAATTCCTAGCCTTATCAAAATAAAGACTCATCATGGCCTGTTTATTGTATGCATTGCATATACAACTATTAAACAACTATGAAAATATTTTAAGCTAGAATTAAATTCACTATAACCTTCCTATTTTATTTTTTAATGCTTATGAGCTTTTAGTTACTTTTCTTATTGCAATCATTGATGTTAGAGTAATAGCTAGTCTTTATTGTTCTGCTATATGTCAGGTATTTCAAAATCATAATAAGAAGTCCAACCATTACTTAGACAATCTGATCAGTGCATTCATTCTGTAAGATAGTTCACATACACTAACAACCTCTGTGGTTATGCAATACAACCCTGTTTATATAGATAGGAAAAACAGAAATCAAAAAAACTGTCCTTGGTCACTTGACTAGCAAGAGTTCAAGATATTATTTGAAAGCACACTTATCTGACTCCAAATGCCTAAACTTTCTACAAATTCTTGCTGCCTCCTGCTGATCTCAGAGAATCACATTATGCCATGAAATCTGGGTCTGTTTTAAAGTCACCTAAAAGCCTCAGCTTATTACGCTACTTTCTAATATTTTGGCTGTAGCATTACCACTCTTGTCAAGTTTTGATTAATTATTTTAATTTGATAGTTTTCTGAAATGGATTTCCAGCTGTGCATTACTCTATTACAGCTTTTTAAGTGGTAGCACATCTTGCCACCCTACCTCTTAAAGACAGTCTTTAGAAACTGCTACTGAAATCAATGACTCAGCACTTCAGATTCTGTTGATTTATAGTCTTGTGATTTGTTAAATGGATGATGTTAATGAATTATTTAATTGTTTTTAGTTATAAAAAGCTGTTTTATGCAGAGTGTGGTGGCACACTCCTGGAATCCCAGTACTTGGGAAGGGAAGACAGGAGACTTCCAAGCTTGAAGCCGGCCTTAACATCTTAGCAAGACCCTCAGCAACTTAAGGAGATTCTGTTTCTATATGAAAAGGGCTAGAGGTGTAGCTTGGAGATACAATACCCTTGAGTTCAATGCTTGGTACCATTAAAAAAAATTTTTTTTTAAGACAAGAAGTGTTGTTTGAAGTTTTCATGAAAGTTAGTGATCTCCATTTTCAACATTTTTTATTTCATTCTATTTTATTATATTATTATATTATTGCATTATATTTTATTATTGCATTATATTTTATCACTTCAGAGAAGTGATTTTCTTGTCATCTATGTATCTAGATTCATAAAATGCTGGCATGAAGTATAGTCACTGGAAATGAGTTTTGTGGTTCCAGACACATGTTACTGTAGTTAAGCATGATAGTTCTTGGGTAAAGGACTAGGTATTCTTTTGTAGGCTGACCTTTCGTTAAATATAACTCTTAACCATTTGTGTGGTCCTTTAGCAAGTATATATTATTATCAATTATATGATCACTTGAAGTATAAGAAAACAAAGCTTTCCAGTTCTATAAACTAAAAAATCATAATTGTCTATTGCTCTTCAGTTAATCTACAGTATACAACTAGGCTCTCAGGATTGAAACAAAGACCAGAAGTACATTTCGTCTCACTGGTAGTTCTACTTAAGGCCGAACTTTTTAATTAGGTACTTAAGTGAGTGTTCTGGTTTTGGAAAATTTGAAAAAAAAAATTTGGTCAGTTACTTTGTTAATTGTTCTCTCTTCTATAATGATCTTATGATCTTATATCTAAATAATTCAATACCTTCCCAGAATACATTTGTTAAGTGTTTAAAGTTGTACTATACTGTGATGTGATTCCAATCACATGCTTTAGGTAATCTGTAGCCATATTTTTCATACTAACTCTTCCTGGTTTAGCAACTATTTTTGAAGTAATTTTTAAACTAAATACAAATAAACCAGGTAAATTACATAAAAATCATAACAGGACGTTATTAATGCTTGTCTTTGAGTTCCATTGGCATGGATTGCCTTACTCCAGCCCTTCACCTTTAGTTTGTGGGAATCTTTGCTTTGTAAGGTGTGTTTCTTGAAGGCAGCATCTAGATGGATTTTGTTTTTTAGTCCATGTTGCCACCTTGTATCTTTTTATAGGGGAGTTGGGACCATTTATATTCTTTGTGATTATTGAGAGATGATTTTTAATTCCTAACATTTTTAGTTTTAACTTCTGTTTGAGGTAGTGTTTGTTCTTCTTTGCTTAGCTGTTTGCTTCCTGGAAATTATTGTTTCTCTGGTTCTGATGTTTATTTGTTAGTTCTTCTTTGTAGTTAATCTCTTTGAGTATTTTCTCTAGTGCTGGTTTGGAAGACATAAATTCTTCCAGCTTCTGTTTGTCATGGAAGGTTTATATTTCCCCATCGATTTTGTGAAATAGTTTTTCTGGGTAGGACAATCTTGGCTGCAAGTTATTTTCTTGCAGAGTTTGGAATATGTTGCTCCAGGCCCTCCTGGCTTTCATGACTTGGTTTGGGAAGTTTGGAGTGATTCTAATTTGTTTGCCTCTAAATGTCACTTGGTCTTTTATTTTTGTTGCCTTTAAGATTCTCTCCTTGGCCTCTACATTGGCAAATTTGATAATTATGTGGCATGGTGAACTTTTTCTTTGATCTTGTCTAGAGTGGATTCTATTTGTTTCCTGTACCTGTGTATCAACTTCTCTTTCTATCATTGCTATTTCTTTTAACCACCACCTGACAACTTGAATAAACTCCTTTCTTTCTGTTGTTAATGCTAAAATTGATGAGTGATGTTTATAGAAGTAAGGGTTTTTTTCTCTAAGATTCACCCTTTTGGCTCTGGATCTCCCTTTACAAAGTTCTATTCTGCAGCATTTGTGTTGGCTTCTATGACATTTTATATTGTACTAAAACAGTTAAAGTCTTTAAGTATTTTAATATTTTTAATGGTGCCGTATAGTCTTACATCATAAAGTAGTTCACAGTGATGGTGACATACATGCATACAACACTTGGTGTGCTTCTGCTCCACTCCCTCCCCATCCTCCCTCCTCCCTTACCCATACAAAATATTGAGATTGGCTTTGATATTCTCATATACCCACATAATATCAATGGAAGTGATTCTTTCATTGATTCTCCCTCTCCCCTCCACCCTCCACATCACCACCTCCCTCGCTCAACTGAGGTTTCTCCATTATCTGGAGTCCCTCTGATATCCCAGTTACTCCCTACCTTCCCCATGTAAGAGAAAATATATGACCCTTTATGTGACTGGCTAATCTCACTTAACATAATGTTCTCCAGGTCCATCTATTTTCCTGCAAATTACACATTTTTTCTTTATTGCTGAGTAGAATTCCACTGTAGGTATAACCCATAATTTTGTAATCCATTCATCTGTTGATGGATTGATTCTATAATTTGGCTATTGTGAATTGTGCTTCTATAAACATGGATATGAATGTATCACTATAATATTCTGATTTGATTTCCTTTGGAAAGATACCTAGGAGTGGAATAGCTGAATCATATGGTGGATCCATTCCCAATTTTCTGAGGAATCTCCACACTGATCTCCATAGGGGCTACACTAATTTACAATCCCACCAACAGTGTAGAAGAGTTCCTATTTTCCCCACATCCTCACTAGCATTTATTGTTGTTTGACTTCTTGATGATTGCCATTCTGATTGGGGTAAAATGGAATCTCAGTGTAGATTTGATTTGCACTGATTGTTAATGGTGCTGAACATTTTTTTCATGTATTTATTGGCCATTTGTATTTCTTCTTTTCTGAAGTATCTATTTAGTTCAATTGTCAATTTCTTGATTGGGTTATTTGTTTCTCAGTGTTGTTTTTTAACTGCTTTGTGTATTATAGATATTAGTTCTCTATCACAGGAATAGATGGCAAAGATCTTCTTCCATTCTGTAGTCTCTCTCTTTAGAGCCTTGATGATTTCCTTTGATGAACAGAAACTTTTTAGTTTAATGTTGTCACATTTTGTATAGTTCTTAACTATTAGTGTGGGTAATGTTACCTGTACTTACTGTATTCAGGATAATACAATAAGTAATTGATCAGTTACTTCAAGGGTGAGAGTTCAGCACTCATTCTTTAAATTTGATCAGTGTATATGGTTAATCTAGATGATACATATGGTCTTTTTTTTTCTTTAAAGCAAAAAAAATTACAAAAATGTTCTTTTACCTGGTTTCTTTTAAATTTGTATGATAGAACTAACTGAATTTTCTCAATTTGTCAGATTGTTCATATTTTCTACGTTAAAGGAGCTACATGCTGGGAAGTACAGGGTCAGTTGAATGTCCTCATAATAACTGTATCATCCCCCATGGTTAGCATATCATTTCCTTTTCTCAAGACCTTCATTTTTTCTATTTCTACTTTTATAAGTATTCCTTTCATTTCCTTTGAATCTGCTTTAAAGTCTTTCTAGAAAATAGTAGTTCCCAAACCTTTACCTAAGTTAAAAGTGATATTAACTGGAGTATGTAGGCACTGCCAATTCTATTCATGACCCATGGCTATCACAAATGTTTAGAACAAAGCAGGATGGAGAACTTGGGGAGAAAGTGGTAGGGACTCACTATGCAGGGACACTTCACCTATTACATGCCTTCTAGTGACTGGATACTCCAATGGACACTTTATATATACTATTACCACTCATTAAGAATCTATAAAAAATAAGGAAAGAGGAACTGAAAAGGGTTAAGATGGGAAGAGCTTGGATGTAAGGGCTGTTTGAACATGAACACTTGTAAGTAGAATAGTGGAAACAACTTTCATTCAGAAAACCCCTTTTATAGAATCCTGACTTTTGCCATTTAGTATGCCTCATGACTACAAAGTAATTATATAACTTATCTAAGTTGTATCTTTCTTATCTGTAAAAGGTCAATAATAATACCCAATTTCTAAAATTGTTGAGATTAAAATAAGATAATGTACATTGAGTATAACACCCAATACATTCTAGGCTTAGTACATGATTTCTACTATAACTACTACTTCTAAGAAAAAGCTTACTAAACAATATATTGTCTTACCAGATTTTTTTTTTTTTTTTTTTTTTTTTTTTTTTTTTTTTTTTTTTTTTTTTTTTTTTTTTTTTTTTTTTTTTTTTTTTTTTTTTTTTTTTTTTTTTTTTTTTTTTTTTTTTTTTTTTTTTTTTTTTTTTTTTTTTTTTTTTTTTTTTTTTTTTTTTTTTTTTTTTTTTTTTTTTTTTTTTTTTTTTTTTTTTTTTTTTT
>PVLC010032150.1:0-18518 GCA_004027655.1 Graphiurus murinus | reverse complement strand
GCTTATTAACTTTGTTTTGTCTTATTAGCAGTGCACAGTGGCACACGCCTGCAATCCCAGTATTTGTGAAGCTGAGGCAGGAGGATCCCAAGTTCGAGACCAGCCTGGGCAACTTAGCAAGACCCTGTCTCAAAATAAAAAAATTTAAAAAGGTCTGTGGGGTGTAGCTTAGTGTCCCTGAGTTTGATCCCCAGTATCAGCCCCCCCCATATATATATATATATATATATATATATATATATATATATATATATATATATATATATATATGCTATACACAACTTTAACTTATCACAGTCCCCACCCCATCTTTGGTACTCTGGATTAAACCCAGGGTCTTTCTACCTCTGAGTTATACCTGCAGCCCTATTTTATTTTCTACTTGGAAACAAGGTCTTGCTAAGTTGCTGAGGGTCTAGCAAAGTTGCTGAGGCTGGCCTTTAACCTGCAACCCTCCCGTCTCAGCCTCCCCAGTACTGGGATTACAGGTACGTCACCACACCTGGCTTCCTCACAGTTTGTAACGAAATACTCGTGAGACTGTATAATTGACAACACTTGCTGCTGCTAGGTTGCGTGAGGAAGCACGTCGGACTCAGCTGGATCGCCTCGCCTGTGCCTCCTGCAAGTGTGTGGACTTGGGACAGGTTCTATTATGGCCCTTTTGGTTTTCTCTTTTGTGTTCTTCGTGGCCCTTTTGTGTTTTCTCTTTCGGGGTGTCCAATAGTAGAATCCTTCTCCAGAGATAGCGTTATCGTTTTTGATGGGTTACACCTGTAAGCCGTCTGGCATTGCCTTTGCCGGCTGGTTTATAATTGGATAGGAAGGACCGCTGTGCCAGGGCACAGGAAGTCCTCCCACGAGGAGCCGGGTTCCTTGCACAAGGCCAGTCCCGCCCGTGTGTTTACTCAGCTCCGCTCGCTCCTGCTCCGTCCACCCCGGCTTGGCCATTTCTTTGCTCCTGTCACGGCCTTCTGATTATTTGCCGAAAGGCTCTCCGTATTTTGTTTGTTTCTTTTTGTTTTTTTAACATAAAATGGTGTGCACAAGCTTTGGGAAAATGGAATTCCAAAAAGAGCCTTTTTGGTTCCCCTGAGGGTGCTCATTCATTAAATACTCCGTTGTTATTTTTCTTGTGTGTGTGTGGACAACTCTTTTCTCTCCTGTTAATAAACTTAGCGAGTGCTTCAATGCCTTTGAAAGGTCAGAGCTTTCTTTTTAGAAGCTATAATTTAAGCAGTGGGCACATTAAATTGCTGATGTTTTTGGAAAGAGTCTGGTTCCCTTGTACAGGGCATTCAAGTCTCTTCTGAAGGGGAATTCACATTTTTTCGGTGAACCCAGGGGCATTCTACTTCCGAGCTAGACCCCAGCCCTATTTTTTATTCTTTAATTTGAAATGGGGTCTCACTAAGTTGCGAAGGGCCTCACTAAGTAGCTGAGGCTAGCTGTGAACTTGTCTCAGTCTCCCAAGTACTGGGATTACAGGCATGGGCCACCACACCCGGCGGAATTCACATTTTTGTGATTTGTGAGACTTATTCTAGGAAGGCCAAAACATTTAGATGGAAAGTAAAAGAAAAAAAAAATGTAATCAACTCCATTATGTAGAGCATTAGAATGTGATGGAAAAATCTGGAAGATTAAGTTTTCCTGTAGAGAATTTGGCAATGCTTACATGCAAGGAAAAGTCTCCAGGGGATTTTTTTTTTTTTTTTTCAAAATTCAGTTAGGTTACCAGCAGATTGTTAAATATTATTATACTAATTTTGTGGTGCAGTGCTCAAACACTCATAATGCAACTCACAGATTTAAGATCTGAGAATATAAATCAAATAAAAGAATAATTTTAAGATTTACTAGGAAACAAATTTTCTAAATTAATGACCAAAACAACTTTGAAAATCTTACTGGACAAAATTTTCCCAACAGCACGACTGTGTGTGTGTGTGTGTGTGTGTGTGTGTGTGTGTGTGTGTTTGTGTTGTTGGGGATTGAACTTGGGGCATTCTACCTCTGAGCTACACTCCCAGACCTTTTTTTAAAATTTTTTGTTTTGAAACAGGGTCTTGCTAGGTTGCTGAGAGTCTCAATAAGTTGCTGAGGCTGAGGTTGGTCTTGAACCTGCGATTCCTCTGTCTCAGAGTACTGAGATGATAGACATGTGCTAGCATGTCCGGCTCATAGTAGGATTTTTAATATAGTCAGTGTTATGCTACCTATAAAGTTCCTGGAATTTTAGCCTCATGTTGAAACCCTATTACTAATAGAAAAAAAATTAAATGCGTAAGTACAGTTACAGATATAAAGTCACGTTCCTATTGGGTACATTTCTAAAGGAAATGAAGCCTTTTTACACACCATGATGTATCTGCTTGGTCAACGGGGGTGGCCCAGCCCTGCGGTCTCAATCCCTACTTGTCTACTCTGAGGTAAGCAATCTGGATTCTCAGGTAGCTGCACAGCACACAGCTTATCTCTACTTCTGAAAACATGCCGGGGAACCCAGAGGGAGGCTGTAGCGAGGGTGAGGGTTACACATGCAGAAGGAGGCGTTCTGTGTTAACGCAGAGGGCCTGATAAAACGGACAGAAGCTTGTCTGGTCACACGGACGCTCTCCTCTGGCTCTGCGTCTCACTTCCAAGATAAAGTACTGTCCCCGCCGATGCACACCTACCTTTCTGAGGCTGGTGGCAATGCGCACCCCTCACCTGGTCACCGATGGCGGTGACGGGGCATTTTAGGCGATTTCTCATAAGTGATCGCCGGCCGGAGGGAATACAGGGCAAATAGACAGTCAAGGGAGAGGGACGGCGTCGCAGGGTTCACGCGCTGAGCAAACAGCTGGGAACAAAGTCTGCCTCGCTGACCTCCTCTCATGTTGGAATGGAGCCTGCAGGGGACACCTCAGCGTCCCCAGCGTTTCCTGCTGCTCTGCAGTTTACAGATTGTGCGGTGGTGAAGCGTTTGTTCCCCGTGTCACGGGACACTTGGAGAATCCATGTTTCTACAGAAGAGACTCCTGGGCGCGCTGCCTTTCCTGGAGTCCTGCCCAGTTAGCTTTGGAAGGTGGCTGAAGTTTCAGCTGATGCTCCCTTGTTTTCCATCAAGCCAAGGATTAAGTTGTAGCTAATGCAGATGCTGCTGGGGAAGGCAGATCACGGACCTGTGATCACTTATGCCTTAGTTAAGAATGAGTGTGACAGTAATTTGCATGAAAAAAATGAGTGTAAAAGTCACTCTTGCAAACTGTCCGCTATTGTTATTTGAGCGCGTTTCGATTGAACAATCCCCTTGATTATCATAGCTAATATTTATGAGGTGCTTGTTATATACGAGGCTTTGATTCCGTGACAGCAAACCTATCTGAGATGTGCATGGTTACTCTCCTCATCTTAGAGTTGAGAAAGGTGAGGCACAGAGAGGTTGAGTAACTTTCCAAAAAGTCACAGAGCTGGTAAGCATCTAATCCAAGCTTTGCACCTGGCAGTCCAGTTCTTGAACCTGCATACAAATCACCCTTCTACTCAGCTCCTCCCTTCAAAGGAATGAGGGCTGTGACATGTGGGAGGAGGTGAGAGATGTTTATAAATTATGAAGTCGCAAGTTACTGAAAAATGTTATATGAAAACTAACTACAATATAAATACATTTGTGTGGTTTTTGGTGGGGGGGGTTACTGATTCTACCTCTGAGCTATGCTCCCAGTCTTATTATTATTATTATTATTATTATTATTATTATTATTATTATTATTTGTGGTACTAGGGATGGAACCCAGGGGCATTCCACCTCCGAGCTACAGCCCCTATTTTTTATTCTTTATTTTGAAACAGGGTCTCACTAAGTTGTGGAGGGCCTCACTAAGTAGCTGAGGCTGGCCTCGAACCCGGATCCTCCAGTCTCAGCCTCCCAAGTACTGGGATGACAAGCGTGGGCCACCACGCCCGGCTGCCCCAACCTTATTTTATTATTACTTTTATTTTTTGAAATAGGGTCTCACTGAGTTGCTGGGTTCCTCGCTAAGTTTCTGAGGCTGTCCTCAAATCTGCGATCCTCTTGTCTCAGCCTTCCAAGTACTAGGATTACAGGTGTGGGCCACCACGCCGGGCTATGAATACAGTGCTTGATACCAGCTCCGGATACACTATTCTGCTCACTCTGATCCGAACACCAGCATGACGGGCGTAATCAGGGTGATGTCGACATCAGGTCTGGGCTGTCCTGTGGCCGACACAGTCACTTGCACCAGCGTCACGGTCACCTTCAGAGGTGTCCTCGCCTTCGTTGAGCTCTTGTTGAGGGCTTATCGGGCTCCAGGAGCCCTGTTTCCTGCACTGCCTGCATGATCTCATCTGACCCTCAAAGCGGCCTGTGGGGTGGGGAAGCCCGTTCCCATTTTATAGACAACAAAACCGAGGCTCAGAGATGCTCAAACCATAGCGTCAGAGGCGATAAAGCTAAAATCTGCACCTGAGCCTGCCTTTGAAGCTCACCTCTGAACATCTAAAAGTCAAACACTGCACTTTTAACCCTAGCTCAGTGGTATAACAAATAAAAAACCAAGTAAAGAAGAACCCAAAACAAAGTGAAAATGAATAAAGATATGGATTAAAGTAAAAGAAAGGGGAAAAGAAGAAAAATAGAATAAGAAATAAAAACAAAAACCCATAAAAGAAACCCCCCAAATACCAATAATGACAGATTTTTTTTTTTAATTTTTTACTTAAAATGGGGACTTGTTCTTG
The DNA here is from genome assembly GCA_004027655.1 of Graphiurus murinus. Classification (NCBI taxonomy): domain Eukaryota; kingdom Metazoa; phylum Chordata; class Mammalia; order Rodentia; family Gliridae; genus Graphiurus; species Graphiurus murinus. The sequence goes on along the minus strand of PVLC010032150.1, from coordinate 13,769 downwards.
TTAGTGGTGAAGTTTCAAGGAAGGAGTTTTCTTCTGCCCTACATGGTTGTGAACTTTTGTTGCCTCTGTGTGGAAGAGTCTGCATTTTCTTTATCCTTTAGTAAACTGGATCCCAGAGGGGGAGGTTGAGATCATTTGAGACTTATGTTTCAACTTCTCTCCGGTTCAGTGTAAGATCTGTAGAGTCTACCATTCGCCAGTGAGCTCTTCTGATGGTTTATTATGTGTGGGACAGAGATCTTCCTGTCTGCAGACACCCTGATCCTGGCAGTGTGACCTGAGAGCACCTAGGGCCTGTGCTCAGGATTGTTTTGGATTCTTTGTGATTCTGTACAAATTTTAGAACTTTTTTCTGTTCCATTGATGTCTATATTTCAGTTTGGGTAATAGAGACATTTTAACAATATTAACTCTTCCCAATCCACAAACATGGAAACTTTTTTCATACTTTTGTACCCTTTATAATTTTTTCATGAGTTTATAATGATTTTCATAGTCGGGAGCTTGTATTTCCTTGGCTAGGTTTATTCCTAAATATTTTTAGCTCTTGTGAATGCGGTTGCTTTCTTTCATTTTCAGCAAGCTTGTGATCATTGTATAAAAATACTGCTTTTTTGTTTGGTGATTTTGCATCCTGAAGTTTACTGAATTTAACTTTCAGTTCTGACAGTTTTTTGATGCAGTATTTGGATTTTCTATGCGTAAAATTATGACAGTTTCAAACATGGATTATTTAACTTCTTCAATAGTTTCAATTTCCTTCCTGCTATTGCACTATATTAAACAAGAGTGGTGAAAAAAAAAATACCACTTACTGAGGGTCATGTGGGTGCTAGGCCACCCCCTTTTGTCAGGCTAGTCCTGCGTCACTGTGTCAAATTCAGCCAGCTGCCCGTTTTTGTAAATAAAGTTTTATTGGGACACCGCCATGTGCATTCATGTGTGTATTCTCTGTGGCTGCTTTTGTACTGAAGGTCAGCTGAGTAGTTGGAACAAGAGCCTACGGCCTGCAAACTGAGCGTATTTATTAGCTGCCTTTGCACAGAATTTCGCTGGCCCCTACCTTAAACTGCCTTTCAATGTGTATATTATTATTGCCATTTTAACATGAAAATATTAGAATTCAGCGAGATTAGTTAATTTACCCACCCAACTATTAAAAGAACAAGAACCTAACAAAAACCTGAGGTCTAGATGACTGTATAAATGTTTTGTTCTCATCTCTAAAACTTAACAAGGGCAATTTTTTTTTTTAATTACCATTGGTAGGAAAGAAGATTTCCCTAACAATACCACTTCTAAATGTTTGATTGTGGAGTTAAAGATTTGTACGTTTTCTCTTGTCAGGGGATATTACAATCTGCTTACCTTCTGAGAATTTACTGTATTGAATTCCTTGAGGATGGATGGTCAAGGGCTTGTCTGCCTTGTTCTTAAAATGGACTTTCACGACGTCTCCAACTTCAGCATATAAAGTAGGCCCAAGAAGTCCTATGGAAACAAGGAATTAAAATATGTCGGTGTTCTGGGATATCAAAGAAAGGCGCTAAGTAAGAAAAACATGCAGAAAAGCTCCAGAAGCAATTGCTATCCTTCCTCTGGGCCCCGAAAAGAACCGACTTCTCTAGAATATAGAAGGCCTTTCCAGTACACGAACTCTACATTATCTGCAGTCAACTTGCCTTTATCCATAACTGTATAAAAACAGGAATGTAGAACCATTGGCCTCGACCCAAAGCAAATCAAGAGAGCAGGAGAGCCGGGCATGGTGGCACATTCCTGTATCCCAGTATTTAGTCTGAGACAAGAGGATCACAGGTTCGAGGCCAGTTTCAGCAATTTAGTAAGGCCCTTAGCTACTTAATGAGATCTTGTTTCAAAATAAAATAGGGCTGGGGTGTAGCTTGGAGAATGTTCTGGGGTTCAGTCCCCAGTACCAAAAGAAGAAGGAGGAAGAGGAAGAGGAGGAGGAGAAGAAAGAGGGAAAGAAGGAAGGAAGGAAAGAAGGAAGGAAGGGAGGGAAGGAAGATTTCTGACCAAGTCCAACCCACTCTGATTCATCATCTTTCCTTAGAGACTACTGCCTTTGGTCAAGAAAAGAAAGATCATTTTCAATTGCCAGGGAGACATGTGGGTGTGGCTTCTTTAGATTTCTCCGAAGCGGGAACCCTTTGAGACCTAAATGAAGTAAGGGAGCAAATCACACAGCTGTCTGGCGCTGGGACAAGCTCAACCTCCGTGAGTCAGAAGTGAGCTGAACGTGCCAAGGAACCGTAAGAAGAGCAGCAGGGAAGAGAGAGAGGAGGCCAGGCAGGCGGAGCAGGTGCAGACCACTCGTGGCCCCTTGGGCCAAGGCAAGTACGCAGCTTGGATTTGCTTCTATGTGAAATGGCAAATTGCCCAAGCTTGTGCAGTAGATACAGTCTGGCATGTTTTCATTTGCTTGTTTGTTTGTTTTTGCTTTTTTTTTTTTGAACCCAGAAGCATTGTGCCTTCAAGCTACACCTCAGCCCTTTTTATTTTTTATTTTGAAACAGGGTTTTGCTAGTTTGCTAAGGCTGGCCTCAAACCTTTAATCCTCCTGTCTCAGCTTCCCAAGTATTGGTATTACAGGCATGGACTGCCATACCTGGCGGACATGTTTTTAAAATGCATGCTTCTAGTTGGGCATAGTGGTGAACACCTATAATCCCAGTACTTGGGAGGCTGAGACAGGAGAATTGCAGGTTCAAGACCTGCTCAGCAACTTAGTGAGACCTTCAGCAACCTAGTGAGACCCTGTTTCAAACCAAAAAGAAAGGCTGGGGTGTAGCTTGGAGGTAGAATGCCCCTGGTTTCAATCTCAGTCCCACTTAAAAAAAAAGAAAAAATGCTTCTAGCCAGGCATGGTAGCACATGCCTGTATCCCAGTACTTAGGAGGCTGAGACAAGAGGACCACACAATTGAGGACAGCCTCAGCAACTTAGTGAGACACTTAGCAACCTAGCAAGACTCTGTTTCAAAAAATAAAAATAAAAAGCGCTGGGGGTGTAGCTTGGAGGTAGAGTGCCCTTGAGTTCCATCCCTGGTACCGCTCCCCCCAGCACCCCACACACACCAATCTCTGCTGTCTGGGGAGAAGGCAGAGTGGATATGGAGGAAGACGCTGAGAGCTCTGGTCTGAGCAAGGTCATGGTTACAGTGGGGGTACTGGGGGAGGGGCATGTGAGAGATCCTTGGCGGGAGGAAGTTTTCAGGACTGGAGGGCGAGGAAGCTCCAGCTGCCATGGATGGCTGCTGAGTCCTGGCATGGGGGGACCTGGGTGGGTGAAGGAGCCCTTCTCTGAGACGAAGGAAACCGTGCAGGGCTGGTGTGATGGACGCCCTGGCAGAATAGCAGCCCCTCCCCTCAGAGCGGCCAAGGTTGAATGCCCGGGGTCTGCGCGAGACTCTGCCTTACCCGGCAAAAGGGACTCTGCACCTGTGATTAAGGACCCTGTGACAGAGAGCATTTTCTGGGTTATTGGATGGGTCTGATGTAATTACAAAGGTCCTTATAAGTATAAGAGATGAAGGAGGATCTTAGAAAGAGATTAAGGTTGGGAGTATAGCTCAGTGGTAGACCAGTTGCCTATTGTGTCATATGTGCAAGATCCTCCTTTCAAACCCCAGCAACATAAAAGAGGGAGGGAAAGAGGGAAGAAAAGAGAGAGAGAGAGAGAGAGAGAGAGAGAGATTAGAGAGAGGGAGGAAAGAAGAGAGAGAGAGATTAGAGAGAGGGAAGAAAGAAGAGAGAGAGATTAGAGAGAGAGAGAGAATATTAGGAGATGCCACACTGCTGGCTTTGAGGTCAGATGAAGCATTCATGAGCCAATAAATACAGGCAACCTTAGTAACTGAAAAAGGCAGGAATTGACCTTCCCCCAAATCCCCCTGCAGTAACAGCTCCGCAGACCCCCTTGATTCTTACCCAGCGAAGCCCATTTTGTTACAGTTCTGACCTCAGAACTTTAACTGAAGAGGATGCACAGAAGTGTGTGGTTTTAAGGCGGTCAATGTGTGGCGAGCTGTTACCGAGGCAGTGGCGCGCCATCCTCTCCAGGACAGAGGTGCATGTCCACCTCTCCTGTCTTCCCACCACTGCTGTCCTGTTCCTTCTCCTGAACCCCCAGTCCCGGGGCCTACACCATTCTCCTGCCTGCAGTGTTTTGTGTGTTTCGTTAGCGCTGCACAGGACTGTGGAGGTCACACTGGTCCACCTTTTTAGAGATGGTTAACGAAGCCCGGGGAGCAGGGAGGGAGGGTGCATGGTGATTTGGTGGTATTGCTGGGACTAGAACTCAGGCCTCTAGAGTCCAGAGTCGAAGCTGTGTCTACCACCGTCCACAGAGCAGGTGCAGAGCCTCCCCTTTCTAAAAGAATCCGGAAGTCTTTACTCTTTGGGGTCCTGGTGGTGTCTGACCCCAGGGGCTGAGCCCTGTCTTCTGCTGTGACCGCCATCTTGGCTGCTGTGGGAGCCCTGCCAGCTGCTGCCAACGGCCTGGGCTGCCTGTGCGTCCCACTGCGTGCTGCAGATCGTCGCCATGGTTTCCTGGCGTGGACGACTCCTCTGTTGGCATCACAGAGCTGCAAACGCCAGGTCTCCCAAGTTACTTAACCTAGTGAGACCTCTTATGTCAGTGGACAGCATGGGGTATTTACTCAGCCTCCCTCCCTGACTCTTCAGAATTAAAGCAAAACTAAAAGATGTTTTCATTAGTGCAAACCAAATACCTTAATGCATGTAGGCAAACATGGCTGAATGTTTGGAGCTGTGCTGCAGTGTCTCCATCAGCCAGGTGGCCTAAGCCCTTGCCAAGCGGTCCCGGTCCCCTCAGTGTCTCCCGCTGTCTTGGGGAAGGGGTGGCCCACGCTGGGGCTGGCAGAAGGCGGTACAGTGTGTACCTGCATTGGCGATGTTGTGGAGTTGGAAAGGACTGCAGGGAATTAGCTAACCCACGCCCCTGCTCTCAGGTGCAGGATGGATTGCATAACACGAGGCAGTCCTTGGGTGCAGCTACTTTAAACTGCTTCGGGGAACAAGCATTTCATAATCTTCCTTGAAAAGATCCAGATACTCAAAGCTGGCTCTTTTAAAGTCTACGGCTGGATTCCTGAAAAGGAGCCCTTTCACCGGTCCATGTGCCCATAGACCTCCATGGAGAGGCGTTTTTATACTCCAGCCCTGCAGCCTAGCACCACACCCACAATCATGCTCATGTCTGGGCTCAGAAGTACAGCACCGTGAGTGCTTCAGGGCTTAGCTAGAATTGGGTATGCCAGAGGAGTGGAGCGGGAAATAGGGCAAAGGTACAAATGGCGCAGGTCTGGGCTGGGGGACCGGGAAGGTCACATGGTTGACGGTAGCGTTCAAATGCATATCTTCTCAGTGGAGATCTGAGGCTTTTCCTTCACACCAGCTCTGCAGCCTTGACTTCACTGCCATGGGGATAAGCAGATGAACGCAACACCACTCCTCCCCTTTCCAGCCGGGCCCTGGTCCACTCTATCTCCTGTGGCGCTGGCTTGGCACAGAGTCTTACCCAGCAGTGCTAATCATTAACATCTGGTTGTCTTTGCAAAAACCACAGAAGGCACAGCTTCCAACTCCTGCCCAATTCCTCTTTTCAAGGCCTAATGAACACGTTTCCCAGTGCATTTTCCCTTTACCCCCCTGTAATTTAATTTCATTCAGCCATTCTGAAACATCTCTTGTGCGTGCTAAGCTTGGAACTAGAGTACGAAAACGAATAGACTCCGATAGAGGGCAGGAGATCCTCCAACTTCCTGCCCGTATAACATCACGTTAGGGGCGACCTTGCTTCTCCCCCAGCCCCCGTGAAGGTAGCAGCCCTGCAGGTGAGTGAGGCTGAGCCAGCCCCAGCTCGGAATCCCAGCACTCCGGCTGCTTCTCCAGCTCCATCAATCTTCCTTTCTCCCGTGATGTCTTCATCCTTACCTTGTCTATTGGATTCCTTCCTTATATTCTTCAGTTTCTCCATTCCGTTTTGGGAAACTCCTAAATATCCTTAAACCCCTCATTGCTGCTAGAGCTCCCCTGTCTCTCCTCTTGCTTTGAGCCAAGCCAGGAAAGAATTATCTGTAAGCTCCTTCTGCTTCCGCTTCCTCCCCTTCCACCCAGTCCTTGACCCCGGCCATCTAGACCTGCCCCCCCCCCCCACTCTGTAACAAAAGGCGGCTCTTTGGTCCCTATGTTCATGGCTCTTGGTGGCATTTGATCCTTCGCTTCTCTAGCTTTTCTCTGCCATCTCTGGGCAGACTTTCTCAAGCTCCTTGGTGAACTGTTCTTTTTCAGCTCATCCCTTGGGTCAATCTTGCCGCCCCTTTGAATGCTGCGCCCTTCTCTTATTAAACTCTCCATGGGTGATCTCATACCTCCACACCATCTTGCTTCTAACCTCTCCCAAATGTTTGTATCCAGCCTAGATCTCTCTCCTGAAGGTCAGGCTTCTGTTCATCCTCTCGTTGGACATCACTAGGTAGCTATCTCATGGACACCTCAAACTCCAACTCTGAGCTCCTCGCCTTCCCTCACACTTTCTCCTTTCCCTAAACGGTCTTCCTCGCTGAGTGGCACCATATCCGTTCTGCTGTTCAGACAGGAAACCTCAAAGTCAGTTATAATTCTCTCTCTCCCTCATTAGCTACATCTCACTTGTCACCACATTTAGTTGACTTTAGCTGCTAACTCTCTTTGAAATTCACCTAATTTTCTCTGCCTCAACCTCCCTACTGGTTCCTTACCTGGACTGATACCAAAGCCCAGTGGCCATTTTCTCTGGCTCTAAACGTGGCTTTCTTCAACTCCTTCTCCACATTTGGACACAAGAATTTTTCTAAAGCACGACTCCGCGACTGCCTTTCTCTGGGGTGCATCCTTTCAGTGACTATCCCTTCCTTCCAGATGAAGTCTGAGTATGGCTTCCCAATCTGGCCGAGTCCCTATCTAGTTGCCTCTCTTGCCATTTCCTTCCCTGAAGTTTGTGCTCAGTTGTGGATCCCCCAACACGCCGTCCTTCCTCACCTCTAAGCCTTCACACACACTCTGCCTCCTGTCTAAAAAGGGTCTCTGCACCTTACCACCACGCGGCTTTCCAAGACCCTACTCTTTCGTTCAGCTATTGACTTAGGAATAGCAGGAGTGTCCTGACCACTAGACTGGAGCTAGGTGTCTGAAGTCCCAGTCTAAAGCTCTCATCGTAGTGCTTCCTTATCACTGCACTGCAATGGCTTGTGTAGTTACTGGCATCCCAAGAGCTGGTTGGCTCCTGGAAGTCAGGGACCAGGTCTGTCTCACTTTCATATCCCCAGAACTTAGATCATAGTAGTTCTCAAAACATAGTTATTAAAAAAGAAAACTAAGTCGGGCGTGGTGGCGCACACTTGTAATCCCAGCATTTGGGAGGCTAAGACCAGAGGATCTGGGTTTGTGGCCAGCCTTAGCTACCTAGTGAGGCACTCCGCAACTTAGTGAGACCCTGTTTCAAAATAAAGAATAAAAAATAGGGTTGGGCGTGTAGCTCAGAGGTAGAATGCACCTGGGTTCAATCCCCAGTACTGAAAAAAAGAAAAAGGATGCTCCTGATCTCTGAGATCCTGTTGCCCCAATTCCAAAGATATGTCACGCTCCCCCTTCTGCCAGGTGTGTCTCTGCCTGGCCTCCCTACTGACTTGCCCATCTGGTTTCCCTTACCATTCCTTCGGTTTCCACTGTGTACCTTTTCCCTTAAGGTTCCCACCCCAGTCACAACCGTGGCTTTCACAACCACCACCCAGAGGCCAGTCTTCTTCAAAGCTCCACTGATTCCACCTCCGCCAGCAGACTTGACTCGATTCCCTCCTCTGTACACCCAAGACGGTGAACTAATTTCTACCTTCTAGGAATAGCGTGAGGAGCAGCTGAGTCAATAAGTACCAAGTACTTATAATAATGCTAGCATATAATAAGCCCTTGGTCCAAATTAACTACATGATTATTGTTGCTCTTACAGTGGCTAATCATACTGCTATTAGATTTATAGATCGTAGGCCTCAAACCTACGATCCTCCTGTGTCAGCCTCCCAAGTACTGGGATTACAAGCATACTCCACCACACCCGGCTAACTTGAGCATCCTTTTTTGGTAGTAACTTTAATTGGAGCGGAGTGAGAGGGTCGCAGGGAGAGAAAGAACAGAGAATGATGAAGAATCCTCACGCAGGGACCAGGTGTGAGGAAAGGAGAGAGAAGGGAAAGGCAGGTAGGCGCACAGAGAGATCGCCTTCTGTTTCTAGACTGGGATTTACTTGAATGGGTTTCAGGCTTACCTGAGATGCTAGATCGTGGCTTTTCTTTCTTAAAATATGGTTCATACTCTCTATAGACAATTTTCTTAAAGGAAGGATTCAAACTGGAAAGAAAATACAAGAGTCAATTTGAAAGGCATAGATGACATCTATTCATATCATTAAAAAGTAGAGCTCTCATCTCCTCAGACTTTTAGTAGAATAAGTGTTTTTATCGTATTTCAGAAACCCAAGCCAGGTGTAGTGGTGCATGCTTGTAATCCTAGTACTTGGGGGGCTGAGACCAGAGGATCACAGGCTGGAGGCCAGAAGTGTGTAGTAACTTAGACCCCGTTTCAAAAATGAAAAATAAACAGGGTGTGGTGGCTCATGCTTGTAATGCCAGTACTTGGGAGGCTGAGACAGGAGGATCGAAGGTTCGGGGCCAGCCTCAGCTACTTAGTGAGGCCCTCTGCAACTTAGTGAGACCCTGTTTCAAAATAAATAATAAAAAATAGGTCTGGGGGTGTAGCTCAGAGATAGAATGCCCCTGGGTTCAATCCTCAGTACTGCAAAAACAAATAAGTAAGTAAGTAAGTAAATAAATAAATAAATAAATAAATAAATAAATAAATAAATAAATAAAAAAAAGAGGGCTATGTCTAGAGGTATAGCCCAGAGGTAGAATGAAAAAAAGCAACCCAAAATTCTACAAATATTTACGATAAACAAAATTAGTGATATTATTGTTCTCTTCAAAAATAGTCTGCTGTGATAAACATTCTTTCACAAGTTTAGGGTGCCCTAATTCTGTTTCTCAGAATCCATTTTCTTTCTTTTTTTTTTTTTTTTTGTGGTACTGGGGATTGAACTCAGGGGCATTCTACCTCCGAGGTATACCCCCAGCCCTATTTTTTATTCTTTATTTTGAAACCGAGTCTCACTAAGTTGCGGAGTGCCTCACTAGGTAGCTGAGGCTGGCCCCGAACCTTCGATCCTCCTGTCTCAGCCTCCCAAGTACTGGGATTACAAGCGTGCGCCACCACGCCCGGCTCTCAGAATCCATTTTCTAAAAAGGAACCTAAATTGGGCATGGCGGTGCATACCTGTAATCCCAGTACTTGGGAGGCTGAGGCAAGAGGATTGAAGGTTCAAGGCCAGCCTCAGCAACTTAGTGAGGTCCTCAGCAACCTAGTAAGACTCTTTTCCAAAATAAAAAAAAATAAAATAGGGTTAGAGGTGTAGCTTGGAGATAGAATGCCCCTGGATTCAATCCCCAGTACCACACACACACACACACACACACACACACACACACACACACACACACAAAAGGAACCTAAGATCATAGTGCAAACTCAAATTTTGGATTTAGGTTTTCAATGACTAGAAATATGATCAAATCATTTATAAATAAATGTGTGAAGCCGGGCGTGGTGGCCCACGCTTGTAATCCCAGCATTCAGGAGGCTGAGACTGGAGGATCCGGGTTCGCGGCCAGCCTCAGCTACCTAGTGAGGCACTCCACAACTTAGTGAGACTCGATTTCAAAATAAAGAATAAAAAATAGGGCTGAGGGTATAGCTCAGAGGTAGAATGCCCCTGAGTTCAACTCTCAGTACTGCAAAAAAGAAAAAAAAAAAATGTGTGAGCTATATTTCAACTAACCAATCAATCAAATACAGTTGTAAAAACCTCCTAGCTTTCAAATTAGAATTTTAAGCTCCTAGGAAATATTGTATATTAGTACCGATTTGGTGGACCCTATTTCTAGTTGAGAGGACAGAGATAGCTAGTGGAGTAACCGCTCTAGAACACATATTTGGAAACAAATGAAAATATGATCTTGAAAAGATTAAGTCAGCAGGGCGCGGTGGCACATGCTTGTAATCCCAGTACTTGGGAGGCTGAAACAGAAGGATCTCAGGTTCACTGCCAGCCTCAGCTACTTACTGAGGCCCTCTGCAACTTAATGAGACCCTGTTTCTAAGTAAAGAATTAAAAATAGGGCTGGGGATGTACCTTGGAGGTAGAATGATACCTCCAAAAAAAAAAAAAAAGAAAAGATTAAGTAACTTTTTAAAAAGAATCAATTGATTAATGACAGAGCCAGTTGAGATTCACAAAGGTTAAAATCATTTGTCCTCTCCGCTCTCTGATCCACGTGACCACTCTTTTAATCTCTATTTCTAGGTCGAACAGGGTTCTGGATCTTAAAAACTAGAGCGCCATATTCCATGGGAATGAGAGAGGCCATTGAGGTAGAATGTCCTCTGGTCCGCTCCCCTAGTCAATTATTTACCCACCCTTCCTCCCAAACCAAGAGCAGTCCTGCCAGGACGATACGCTGTGATTAACTATCGTTTCCATGTTGTGCAATCACTCTTCAAATTCATACATCCCTGTGTACATTTTGACCTACATATACCCACCCCAGCCCCTGAGCACAGCACCACACACGCTGTAGAAGCCAACCACCACGCTTCTGTTCCACACACAAATGGGCAAGACCAGTGTTAGAAAGAGTATCATTCTCTTGGGGGTTTTAGTTAGAGACAGTTCCCCCCAAGGATGTGGGTATGGCTTAGATTATCACCTTGAAATGAAATATTTAAAATTATTGTCCTTTTTTTGGGGGGGGGTGGCACTGGGGATTGAACCAGAGGCATTCTACCTCTGAACTATAACCCCAGCCCTTTTTCTACTTTTTGTTTTGAAACAGGGTCTCAATAGATTGCTGGGAGTCTCACTAAGTTACTAAGGCTGGTCTTGAACCTATGATCCTTCTGTCTCAGTTTCCCTAGTACTGGGATTACAAGTGTGCACCACCATGCCCAGCTTAAACCATTATCTTTTAACAGGAGTAATGTCTTCTTATTATAAGAGCACAATGATGGGTAAGGCCATCTAAAATAACCCAGTTATGATGAGATTTTTTTAAAAAGAGTTAATGCTATACACTAAAAGACTCTCAAAATATCATATATTTATACTGGCAGATTGCTTTAGTTTTGTAATTGTAGAAGAAGAGGAACACATCTTTCACAATCACCAAAACTGTGATGTTAAGCAAAAAAAAAAAAAAGTGAATCATGCTAGGAGTTTTACCATTTAAAACAAATAAAAATACAACTCACTGGAAATATTGACTAGACCCTCAGATTCTGTTAATTTCTGGGAAGTCTCTTGTCTAACTTGTCAATTGGAAAAATATAGTTTGCAGCTCAAAGAAAGAGTTTTATATTTTAAGTTTTAGGTGTCTCTGCTTTGTAATAGTAACCTTTCCAAAATATTCAGGGTAAACCATATTCCAGGAAATGGCTAAGAGTGAGAAGAAATTAAGAGTCACATCTGCCGTGAACAAGCTGCAAATGAAGCACAGGAGGGTGGGCGCACACACAGCATGTCCACCGACTGTTATTTTGAAATCCACTTATAAGAAAGCAACAAGGTTGTGGCAATGGTTATCCCATCATCTGCCTATTGAAGTACAAGGTGCACACCTTTAGTTTTAGAGGATGAAACCCTGTAGACAAGGAAATAAATAGTAACTAGACGTTCCATTAAAGCACTAGACTATTAAAATCTGGAATTGGAGTTTCCAGGAAGGGATAATGAGGGAACTATACCTGGTGCATTTGAATCAATCTGTATATCCAACCAATGATCAAACCGTACTAATGAAACTAACTTGAAAACAAACTCTTGACACCAGCGTCTAGCCAATCAAGTTGAATTATTTTCTGTCTCCTCAGCATGATAAACTACATTAGTGGAGCAAAACTAGCAACCAGGTTTATTTTGCTCACTATATTTTATTAGCTCTATTTATTTACCTGAAGATATATATATATATATATATATGATTTTTTAAAATATTTAATATTTTAAATATAAATATATTATATAAATTACTGTACATAAATATATTTAATATAAATCTTAAATATAAATATACTTTAAGTAGTAAACATTTCGACATGTAAAAAATACACAAAATCCCCGTGGACTTGCAATTGCGGCAGGAATGTTCTCGAAGCATCAGATCCTCCTCCCTGGAGAAGCCCACCCGGACACCGCACCTGCATTACCTTTCATTTGTGGGCTCAGGGCGGTAGCTCCAGCGGATGCTCTGAGCAGCCACGTAGAACTCCCTCAGCTGCGCTGCCCGGGCCCCCTGGTTCCCCCAGCCGGCCCAGCTGGTGCCCAGGACCACCAGGACCCAGAGGCCTGGGCGGCCTCTGACCATGGCTCCTTGCCTTCTGCCTGTCGCTGCCGCTGGACACGCTGCTGGCCGGGCAGGGCTGGCCTAGCGGGCCCAAGCTGAGCTGGGGGCCCGGCACCAGAGGCTGGAGCTGCTGGCTGGCTGCACTGCGCTGTGGGCGGCTGTGGGTGGCAGAGTCCCCTCCCCGCAGCCTCTGGCTCACCTCCCTCCCCCCTTCCTGGGGCTTTTCCAGGCCAGGGCTTGACGAGGCACTGCCCTTGGAGACCAGAGGTATTCATAAGGGAAAACCACGAGATCAGTGGCTGTTTTACAACAGGTAAAGAACACACAGAGATCCTGCTAGAAGTTCAAAGGCGGGGGCAGTGCCCAGGCCTTCACTCGCCACATTTCTTTGGCTAAAACGGCTGCAGCAGTGGCCTCCCTCCCTCCATCCACACAAAACCTGCTAGGGTCAGAGTTCATGAACTCTTGCCTGAGCCCCTGGGATTCGAAGGGCAGGAGACTCAGTATTCCTCCTCCCTGAGGAGCAGGGCGCTGTGCCCTGACCCTGGGTGCAGAATCGCTGGGTTTTCCGGAAAGGGAAGGAGCGAGGGAACAGGCCTTCTGCGTGGAGTGCCTCCGCTGACTTCTCCCAAGGTGCACGTCCTGGGTGGCGAAGGGGTCCTTGCCAGCTAAAACACAACAGGACAGAGCGGAGAGCTAACCGAGACACTCGATAGACCCGATCTCAATTCTACTTCTTCACTGTGAGCTCTTGGGCAAACCTCTGCAGAGCCGTTTTGACATTTGCAAAAGAGGGATGCTGACACCAGTTTTTCCTGATAGGAATGTTGGGAAGATAAAAGGATACTATCAACTGTGTAATGCTGAACACTTGGCACGCAGCACATGTCTGTTTCTATGATTACATTTTCCTGCTCCCGGGTCCTTGTATCTCTCGAAGGCTATATTTCACACTGTCTTTAAATTGTATTCTACTATTAGAGGATCTGAAAATTACATTGTCAGAAGCATCATGACGGCTTGTCCTGGATTCCCTGCATCTGCCTCTCTCCAAGCTTCTAGATTTGCTTTATGCTTTCAATTTATTAGATGAGTTAGGTCCAACACCTCCCGTGAGGTCTCAGTTAATGATATCAGGCCTGTCCATAGCCCCCGCCCCCGCCCCCAAACTTCTGTTTTTGCTCCTTGGCTGTTATCATTCTACCAACTTAGAATGCCCATTCACTTCCTCTTTGCT